>KK499919.1:0-229812 GCA_000688715.1 Glossina pallidipes | reverse complement strand
TATGCCGAAGGTAGGTTTGTGTTCATCCTTAGTTATTATAATTCATTCTTTTTCATTTCTTTTTATTTCATTTTAGATTTAAAAAACCATTGTCGTACACCTGCACTATCGCTTCAGTGGAATCCGATGCTTCCCTAGACCAAATGGTAAGTTTGTGATCATCTTCATTTATAAAATTTAGTAATCACAAATTTGTTTTTTCTTTTTCATATCAACACACCGGCACAGCGATCCTGATATATTTATATATATTTATGTATTTATGTATTAATGTATTATGTATGTATATTATTTACAAACGGGGTTTATATTTATTTATTGTTATTATTTTAAATGTCAAGTTTAAGTTTTTAATGGCGTTGGCCTACAGGGAAGCCAGCCATTTAAAACAATTGCAACGCGCCTACCACGGTACCTCAAGGTGGTGTGGAATACCACGGCAGGTAATATAGTAATATATCGGAAACATACTGAAATACAACGGAAACGTTATAATAAACTCTTCAGCGAAATTTACAGTAAAGATGAAATTTTTGTACGTTCAACCGATGTGGGTCGCACTCGTTATTGTCCAGAATAGGTGACGAAGGTAAAATTTCTGTGGCTTCATGACAACTAAGTGAGTTTAAAAATAAAGACTCGCCCACAGCCGAATGTAATTTGATTTAAGCATCATAATAATAATTCCTCTCCGCAGTCACCAATTCGCCAAAAAAAATTCTAGAGCGAGCTTCATATTTCCACAATTAATAAAAAAAGAGAATTTTTGGTTTCGATCTGAATTACTAAAAAAAAAATTTATTAATTTTGTATTTCTTTTGTGCAGTTCAGACATTTTTTAAAATTTGATAAATGTGTGCATTAATAAAATACCACACAACTAATATGTTACAAGAAAATTAATTAGGAAAATGAGAATTATTTTGCGAATAATACTTCACGGTCAATGAAATAAATGTAAAATTTCAAATACGCATAAAAAAATGTACACAGTACTTCAAATGTGTAGAATTAATTTTGCTCGTCGATTTGAATTAAATTAAAAAAAAAAAAATTCAGGAGAAAAAATACTATTAAATCTTAAACCTAATTATACGTATGTATAGGAATTGTTAAGAAATTGCCAGAATGTATTTTTGTAGAATGAAAGACGATTAACGAGGTGTGATTAACTCAAACATAGCGTATTTCCAAGTCCAAGATCGGGCCAAGTTTTCAAAACGCGTACGATCATGTTCGTACATGTAGCCCAACTCGGGTTCCATGCAAACCTGTCAATAGTTTTTATATAAAAGTAAGCTCTTTTGTATCTTCACATCATAATCGTAACTAACCTCGGTATATGGATCGGTTAGCAAACTTTGCACAGAGAGTAAAACTTTTGAGACATTTAGAGCCAAGGACCAATTATGTTGAAATATGTCAATGCCTACATCTCCATGGCGTGATACATTTGGATGTAAAATTTTAGTTAAAAAACGTACAGTGGGTGGAATCATAGGATATCTAAAAGGAGTGAATATCATAGAGAATTTTTTTTCTTCTTCGTAAATTAAAAGGGCTACGCGCTTACCGTTCAGGAAAGAATATAAATAAAAAAAATTTGCCACCTTCATATGGGCTGCCAGCAGGCCCCAAAATGCTAGCTTGCCAGTATGTGTTTTGCTTATCCATTGCTTTCGCATCTATACCTTCAGTAGCGTAACTATTCACTAGGCGATAATCGTTTCTAAGAAAATTCATACGAATAGCGTTCTGACGTCCACGAGCAGGGGACTTCAGGGCCATTTGTAACAGGCATGTATGGCAGAAGCAAGACGACATTAAAGCCCCATACAGTTTAAGCCAATCACTTACATCCACCAGGCTTTGGAAGAGAGGCCAACGTTCTTTTAAATACTTTCGCCACATTTGTTGCGACGTGTTACGGGCTATAATATTTTGCCACTGTTTGCACACCTCGCTAGCTTTCCACAAGGACATATCATCCAAGTACGAGAATATTATAATCATCATTTCTACAGGCAAAGCCAATACATTGTTAGGTGCAAGCAGAGCACCCACTGCCATCTCGGTAGCATTAACGCGAGCTTCACTTAATAAATCTACCATCTGATGTAAAGATTTAGGTGCTGCTGGTCTGGGTCTCTCCAAAGGCAAAACTTCATTAGGCATACGTTCTATCCGTTCTATCCGCAAACCAATGTCAGGTGCCGGCATTTCAATGATATCATTCTCCATTTCTAGCTCCACATCATCCACCACGTCTTCTTCGTCGTCTTCATCGTGTTCGACAACAACCACGTCCTCTTCAACCTCATCTTCATCTTCATTTTCTTCCTCTGTCTTATCCTTAAACGGAGGCTCGTCATTGCCAGAGTCTTCATCATCAGAGATAGTAGTTACTAATTCAACGGGTTCGGTATTGTATAAAAAAGCGTGACAAGTACTACATAGAGGCTCGCCAAAATTAGGGCCGTAATAGCCATTACATACCCAGCAAGTGCTACTGTTCTGCAAAATATAAAATGATCGTAAGCTTATTTTTTTCAATACCTATTAAAAAAGACTTACGGGAAAATTAAAGTGTTCTTCATCGTGCTGATGTTCCATCTCTTCTTCTATTCCGTCCATTTCTTCGTCATCACTTATATCGCGAGATTCCTGTTGCCGATGTTGCTGCAAATGATCAGGAACACAAAATGCCATCTTTTGTTACAAAAAAAATTAACTCCTTACTCGATAATTTGAAGAAAAATGTCAACTGTAAATAAAAACAGCTGGTTGATGTTCACAATTATTTTTTCTCGTTCATTTCATTTTATTCCATATAAAACATATAAAACACATCTGTAATTATACAATTGAAACATCTGATCTTTGCCCATATGTTTAAGCAAATAAAATGTTGTTATTCAAAGTGAAGTGAATTCAAAGCATTTCAAAATGGAAAACAGTTTTTATAATTTTTATTGTTTATTTTACATTTCAGAATTTCGATAAAGAGTAGAAATGCGTTCACTTTTGAAATCTGTAACATCTTTTTTGTATTATATCATTTTTATCATTTCTGTTATTCTTATATTTTTAGTATTTTAAATCCATAACGGTTATATCCTGGGTTTTCAAACATTATATAGCATAAAAATCACAGAGTAAGTTGGATTAAAAGTCGCAAGTGTTGTTTGTGATAAATCTTACCTCTACATACGAGAAAAACTCTTAGCGCTACCAAATTATGATGACATTCTTGTCTAATATGACTATATACACTTATTGGGATGTTTAAGGAACAAATTTTTATTTTAAATATTCCAAAGAGCCCCCTAATGAGCTGATGTACCGTTTGTTTAGTGAGGTTAATGAGAATAATGGATATTCAGACATTGCATTGAAAAAGCAATACTTTAATACAAAGTGATTAAATTCGATGCACGCATTTATTTTTTTTAACGACCAATTTGTCGTAAATTGAAAAGCCTCGAATAAACTTGGTTCATTCAAAACATGTAGAATACACAGACATCCAAAGTATTAGAAGCATTAGAATACTGTGAAAAAGCGAATAAAATATTATATGTTTTCCATAAAAAAAAAATGGAAATCAGACAATTACCAATCCAAACTGGCTTGAAATCAAATCAGATTTAAATGAAAATTTGATACATTTCAGCGGTGAAAACCGACATACAGACACAAAAAACATGTTAAAGGCGTTCGAAAAATTAATGGAAACGTAGCTACAATCGAATAAGGCTATAAGTATACTATCTTGAAAATTTTGTCAGGAATTAAATTCTAAAGGAAGAGTTTAATCACCAAGGAAAGTACTGCAGTATTAACAGTCTCGACTATTCTGATGGCGCTAAAGAAATGCTAGATTGGAGTGAAGAATATGACATATCACTAAACGTTGCACCATGAGATAATATGCCGCCGGAAAAATTACAGCAAAAAGAAACAAATTATGGAAACCAAGTACTGCAACTAATTGTTGAGTATGCGATAAACGCTTATGTCAGTAAAAGAGCTAAGTGTAAAATGTGCTTCCCGCTTATGATAAAAATTCCAATAGTTGCTGAAAAAGACTATGAAGATATGGAAACATTAAAAGAAGCTCAATCTAGAGCTCTTGTTAGAGAGAGCAAATACCTAGCCAATGATATAAACTATCCAACCAAGAAAATCATTAAAATATTCAAGGAAGTTTTCTTCTTGCATTTTGTATATTATCGAGAGCATATGCATGGAAAAAATATCAGGAGTCGAATGATGGCAGCCATAACGAAAAATATTGATTTCTTTCAAATAGAGAATACTTGTGCAGTAGAAAATAATTTCTGCTATTAAATCGAAAAAACATTCAAAAACATCGAAATTAAAAATGTCACTTGAGTATGGCTGGAAGAAATAGCGAAATCTAATTTTAAACACAAAAATCAATGACAAATAATTTTATATGTAATCGCCTACAAAATTTCTGGGAAACAAATATATAAATAAAATGGGAGTAAAAAATTATGGTAAAATGCAACCCCATATGTTCTTAAATTTATAACTGTATTATTTGTTAGTTTCGCTAACAAATTTAAAATCATATCATTCTTAAGCTAAACCGAGACTTTCCTTAATATTCGATATTGTGAAAATCTGATTTTGCTCTAACATGATTTTGGCAGTATCGTTGCCGATCAAAGATGATTGGCCAGAACGTGGTTTATCGGCAAAGTCGAAATCATCTATTTGAAATATTTCGAGCCATCTGCGGCTTGCTCTATCAAAAACTCTACTTTCACCTAACAATTTCAATGAACTTCTACATGCTTCTGTTGCATTTCTTACTTGTTATAATTCGTACAAAATACAGTGGCGTAGATCAACTTTATCAGTAGCCATGGATACACTATCGCTTCACACTTAAGGCTAACGTGAATTAACTTTGTTTTAGTTAATTTGCTACTTTAGCATATATATATTAAGCGATAAAAATAGATAGCCGAACGTGCGCCAAACAAACATGCGTTTACGTGTCGAAAATTGTTGTCATAGATCTACAGACAGAACTTTTCGGTAGATCTTACATTTATTTATATTTAGTATATTTGCCAAATGCAATATTAAACACAATATTAACAATATTAAATGATTTATTAGAAATTATTGTTAAATTATCCCGTACTTATAAATGGTAAATTTGTCCGGCTTAATTCACTGCATTTAAAAAAGAAAAAGATTCCAATGTTATATTGCGTCTGTGCAAGCAACCAGCACAAACATAGAAGAATTTTAAATTTACAAACTGTTAAGTTTGAAACTAGCAGTAACGTCAACTAGCAGTAACGTCAACTGGTTATGTAGTCCCTGTTCATGATTTTATAAGCCGCAGAGCCGTTAAGCATGTCTTCATATGATGCGTACCATATCAACATGCATAATTTTATAAACCCTTCTCTTCTAAAGTAATGTTTGCTTGTATGCATCTTTATGTCTATCTTATTGTTATTGCTAATCCAGGTACCGAATCGTGTGATTTTCTAAACCGTTACGCATGTCTTCACATGGTATGCATTATATCAACATGAATAATTTTATAGGTCTTTTTTTTTCCTGTCGCAATGTTTGTTTGGATGCCTATCCTTACGTCTGTCTTATTGATATTGCTAGTCTAGGTACCGAATCGTATGATTTTTGCAATCCGTTGAAATCGTTGGGTATGTGAATCAATTACTTTTATATTAACCCTCTCAACCCTAAGAACCAAAGCCGTATTGCTGGCATGTATAGGAAATGCTACGGTATATTTATTTAGTATTAAGCTATTTATGTTGTCATAATTAGTAAGGAAGCAAAACGCTTCCTTACAACGTTTTGGTTTTTCTTTTCCCACGAAGTATCTTCGCAAACACCGTCATTCTGTATTCTTTTTAAATTCCGCCAATCTATATATAATTTTACACGAAAACACGAAGTTTCCTTTAATTTATACAATAAATTTCTTAGAACGGGCAACTGGACAGCCCTGAGCGAAATCCCAGCTATAAATATCCCCCACATTATTGTCGCCATTGTCCAATACAGAACTATCTCCAAATTATGTTTGTACATAAATTATTTACGAAATTTGTGAACATCATTGCGTAAATCTACTGGATAAGCGTTGCTAGGTAAATGAAGCTACATCATGTTGTGTACACTTCCCATTGTCATCTTTCGTGTAGCAATTTGACAATTGCAAATTGTCGCAAATCTTATTAGCTTAGTCCATCCATCCTAACTGACAATACAAAAAAAAATTTGCTTTCTTATATACAGCCAACCAGTGCAATATTGAAAATAATTATTAATTTGAATCAGAAATTTGTCATAAACAAATAAAACAAGCATTATGACTGGTGTTCACATTGCGTCTTTTTTACAATAGCAGCTAATTTTCTGTTGTTGATCTGCTGAATACAAGAAGAAGAAGAAGAAAATTATGAGTAGCCCTGTATTTTTTTTAATTTAGCAAGAAGTACTCAGCCGCATTGCTGTTATTCTTTAGCGTGAAAGAGTGTTACGGCGTAGAAGTTATTCTCAATTTTTTGCAAATTCGCGTTTAAACCTTAGGATGAAACAGAAAAAAAAATTAGGTAGACTTTTGTGGTGTGAAATATATGAAAAATAATTTATTTTTCCCCTACTATGCAGGAGTTGGCTTAAGCTATGAAGAACGCCAAGTTATTGTGATTGGCGAAATCATTCAAGAGCTGCTGAAAGCACATGAGGAGAAGAAGGATGTTAATATAAATCGCATGAAATCACGTATTTCATCTAAATACGGCTTAGAAAGTTCTCCACGTTTGGTAGATATTATTGCCGCCGTACCTCAAGATGCAAAAAAGATACTGCTGCCCCAATTAAAAGCTAAGCCTATTCGCACGGCGAGTGGAGTTAGTAGATCAATGCTATAATATTTAATTCTAATATTTAGTATACTTTCCTACCATGCTTAGATTGCTGTGGTTGCTGTTATGTGTAAGCCACATCGATGCCCTCACATAAACATGACTGGGAATATTTGCGTATACTGCCCTGGCGGTCCAGATAGTGATTTTGAATATTCGACTCAGTCGTATACGGGCTATGAACCAACTTCCATGCGTGCTATAAGAGCTCGTTATAATCCTTTTCTACAAACTAAACATCGCGTAGAACAACTTAAGCAATTAGGACACTCGGTCGACAAAGTTGAATTTATTGTTATGGGCGGTACATTTATGTGCTTGCCAGAGGAATATCGCGATTATTTTATAAGAAATCTACATGATGCGTTGTCTGGCCATACTAGTGCCAATGTAGCTGAAGCTGTTAGGTATTCCGAGAAATCGCGTACCAAGTGTATTGGCATTACAATTGAAACTCGACCAGACTATTGTTTAAAGCGTCATATATCTGACATGCTGTCTTACGGCTGTACTCGTTTGGAAATTGGAGTGCAATCGGTTTATGAGGATGTAGCTCGAGATACGAATCGAGGCCACACTGTAAGGGCAGTTTGCGAAAGTTTTCAGCTAGGCAAAGACTCGGGGTATAAAATTGTAGCTCATATGATGCCTGATTTGCCAAATGTCGATTTCGAAAGAGATATCGACCAGTTTGTCGTAAGTTACATATATATACATATATAGCAATAACAAAACCAAAGTATATGAAAGTTACGGTAAATTTTAGGAGTACTTTGAAAATCCTGCCTTTCGTTCGGACGGATTAAAAATTTATCCTACTTTGGTGATACGTGGCACAGGACTTTATGAACTGTGGAAAACTGGACGTTATAAATCATACCCACCCTCTATGTTAGTGGATTTGGTAGCTAAGATTTTAGCATTAGTACCACCATGGACTAGGGTTTATCGTGTGCAACGTGACATACCAATGCCACTCGTGAGGTTGGGAATATCTTTCATTAAGCTTTACTTTTACATATTAAATCCATATCGATTTTCTCGCGCAGTTCGGGTGTTGAACATGGTAACTTACGCGAACTATCTCTGGCCCGGATGAAAGATCTCGGCACAGAATGCCGTGATGTTCGTACCCGCGAAGTAGGTATACAGGAAATCCACAATAAGATACGACCATATGAAATCGAGCTCATACGCCGCGATTACGTAGCGAACGGTGGCTGGGAAACCTTCCTATCTTACGAAGATCCTACTCAAGATATTCTTGTGGGCCTGTTACGATTACGCAAATGTTCTCCGGAAACTTTTCGTCCGGAATTGAAGAAAGAACAATGCTCCATAGTGAGAGAACTTCATGTTTACGGCTCCGTCGTTCCGGTTAGTGCCAGAGATCCAACCAAATTTCAGCATCAAGGTTTTGGCATGCTTTTAATGGAGGAAGCTGAACGAATTGCACGCGAAGAGCATGGAAGTACCAAGTTAGCTGTTATCTCTGGTGTTGGCACCCGTAATTATTATCGAAAATTAGGCTATGAATTAGATGGCCCCTACATGTCAAAGCAATTATGAAGCATTATACATCTCCCGCTTTTGTGTGTATTTAGATTTAACTAAAAATATATTAAAAATATTACTTAGAATCAAATGACATTAAAATACGAAAATTAATAACAAAGGAGGGAGGAAAGTAGGATTTCTCTATAGCAATTGTACGCGAGAAGTCTTAAGTCACACTATGGCTTCTGCTGATCCAAAGACTATAAATATAAACCATCCTATGAGATTTATTCCAGCGGCAGCACTAAACACCATCGGCCAACTTTGTGTTACCTCCAGTATATGGCCTGCCAAGTAAACACCTAAAAAACCGGGCACCGCTCCCACAGTGTTCATTAAACCGAACACACTTCCTGAATGTGAAGGAGCCAAATCTTGCGGATTAACTGTAACTGCATTATTATGGAAGCCCGTGCCTCCTGTACAAGCAGAAAGGAAAAAACACATCATATGGAACGTCTTACAACTTCAAAAAGCAACGGCGAACTAAGCTCCATTGTAAAGGTTTTAGGATGAAGCCTCGTTGTTATTAGTTCGCCGCAGCATGTAGTATCTTTCAAAAAATTTACCTATAATGATAGTCATGCAAATTAACGCCGTATAAAAATCTGAAGTTCTGCTCATAGTAAATAAGGCTAAATTTTGGGCAGCAAAACAACAGCTTTGTATAATTTTACGTACTGTCGACGTGGACCAATCACGAGCCAATAAACGGCCAGTCAAGTATTTGGCAAAGAAGGTACTCGGTGGTAAAGATAACCAAGGAATCATGTTCACCACCCATCCTTTAGCGTGCGGAAACCCATCATGAAAATAAGTGGGCAGCCAAGAGAGCAAAACAAAAAAACAATTCATTTCGCAGGCATGCGTGAGAACACAAGCCCAAAACGACAAACGGCTAAAATAACGTAACCACGGAACATTGTCAATGCTGGATTTGTTATTAACGCACAAGCGTGACACATTTATAATGCGATTACGTTCGCCAGCCATCGCATAATAGCGTAGAATCAAAGCCCACGCTATTCCCATAAAGCCTATAACACGAAACACATAAGACCAACCAAAATAATCCAATACGAATGAGCCCAAAATGCCTGTTAGTAAAGTACCCATCGCTGAGCCAGATGTTAATAAACCGAAAAAACTTGTGCGTTCTGTTGAGCAAAGATTCTATAAATGAAAAATTCTTATTGTGCAAGCAAATTTTCTTTGTTTCTTTTACAAATCACTTACCTGGCTAGTTAAGCTAATCATACTGGGAAAATGTACGCCTTGGAAGGCTCCGTTGATTATGCGAACGGTTACTATGAATGGAATGGCATAGCTTTTGAAATATGGGGCCTCCCATATTATGTTTGGCATTAGGAATGTTAGTAAAGACCAACCGATAGCGGCAAATAAAATTACTCGTTGACCACCAAAGCGGTCGCTAAAATAACCGCCAACCACCTTCGAAATGCATAGAAATTAAAATCAATTATTTAAATTTACGAAATACACCACCTGAGTAAGTGTATAGCCCCAGAAAAAGGAGCTTAATACTGTTCCCGAATCTGTTTTACTCCATTTTGCTTCTGTTGCCACCGCTGGCACCAATAATGGCATAGTGGTACGCGTGGAATACAGCATACATGTGCCTGTTAAAAGTGTTATAAACCAAACTCTTTTTTCTTGTCTAGAAAAAAAAGGATACACAATAATAGATGATAAATAAATGAAAATTGCTCCGAACCAACCGATTCCATATGGATTGATTATCCACAAGTTCATTTCTCAATAAGGAAAATTTAATTTTATCATCCATACTTTTATTTATTAAAATTTTTTGATGCACATACAAATATACAAACGTAATTCTACCAAATCGCGTCGTCAGCTTTTAAGAAAAAACATTTTGCTGCGAAAAAATTGTAAGAGCATGAAAATTTGTTAAATTTAAATATTTGAGGCATACACATTTATGAACATTTTTCGTGTTTTCTTATTATTTGTGTTATTTATTTGTTTTTGGATATATATTTAAAGACTTCTAGACTAGCGAGATAACAGCTGTTTAAAACATATGACTTATTATCTATGTACATCTGTCATCCATTAGAAAATGTGTTCATAGGGCAATTGGAAATAAAATAAATATAAAAATGTACATTATATAGTAAACGATGAAAGTATGAAACGTAAACAAAAATATATGTACAATTTGCTCCGTGTAGATCATGTCGATCCATTCAAACTTACCTTTTCGAAAATATTTCAATAATTAAAACTTGCAGTAACAGTACAACTGCGGAATTCCCGAAGATTTCGAAAACACTAACAACCGGTATTATTAAAAGAGTTGTCAATTCGCTGTAATTGACAAGCTGTCAACAGTGAAGAAGAAGTAGATTTAGCTTGCATACATTTTTTCACCGACCCCTGCACAATTTTGCGTGAAAAAAATTTAAAAATATTGTATGAAAATTATTTAAATTACCAAATTTTGGGAAAAAATGGCTCCGTTTAAACGCCAGCGCCAACCGAAAATGACAACGCAGGCTCTGTTAGATTTCGATTTAGGCGAAAGTTCATCAGACAGTGATTTTCGCATCGATGATTATGATTCACCTAACTCTAAGGATGATGAAGATGGCGAATGTAATTCCTCTAGCACAGCTGATACCTCATCAGAAGATAGCAATGCGGAAGATGATTCCGAAGACTCTACAATGCAACTGAAACAACTGTTAGCCGAAGGTGTAGATGCGGAAACGGGAGACGGAGTTGAAAATGCATGCCCTGCCAGTGACAAACTAGAAGAGCTGTTAAAAAAACAAGACGTCAAATTAGAAGAGCAATCTAAAGTAAATATCAAACCTATATGCTGCGTCTGTCTGGGTGATCGTAGCGATGATTCTAATGAAATAGTAGAATGCGATGGATGTAGTGTGTCTGTACATGAAGGATGCTACGGTGTTAGTGATAATAATAGCATATCGAGCACAAATTCCACGTGCTCAACAGAACCGTGGTTTTGTGAAGCTTGTAGGGCAGGAGTTTCGGAACCTACATGTGAGCTATGCCCCAATAAAGGCGGTATTTATAAAGAAACGGATGTAGGGAAATGGGTGCATTTGGTTTGTGCTCTATATGTGCCAGGTGTAGCATTTGGTGAAGTGGATCAACTATCGTCTGTGACCTTATTTGAAATGCAGTATAATAAATGGGGTGGTAAAGCTTGTTCTTTATGCGAAAATTCTCGTTTTGCGCGCACAGGCGTATGTATAGGTTGTGATGCTGGTATGTGTAAGACTTACTTTCATGTAACTTGTGCCCAGGCGGCAGGGTTTCTAACTGAAGCTCATCACGAAGAGGCTGATGTCGCCGATCCATTCTATGCTCACTGCAAAGTTCACTCCGAAAAAGAAATGATTAAGAAGCGTAAGCGAAATTTTCATACCCTGCGTCTCAATTTAGAACAAAAACAAAAAGAACGAAAACTACTTAAATTAGAAGAACCCTGCCCGGCTCAAATGCGCATACAGAGAAAGTTACAAAAATATCAAAGTAAATATGCGGCTCATAAGCAGATGAGGCCCCAACCTTGGGTACCTACGCAAAAAATGTCACGTTTGCTTACCACATCTGCATCGGCTTGCCGACGATTGTTAGCCAAGGCCGATGTGATGTCTGTGGATGTTGATCTTATGGAAAGGCAAGAAGCACAAATAGCCGCCCTAGCTGACATACGCAAAAAGTGGCACGTAGCTCCAGCGTTCAGCGTCGAGTTTATTGCTTACTACTTGGACCGCATTTCACGAACAAAAGAATTGAAGCAACAATTGAAAGAGATGTTCGAGCAAAACTCTGCACTCACAAAAGACCAAGATACCTTACGCAACGACTATGACTCCTTATTGGATAAAAATAAAGACCTTAAAACAAAGAACGAAAATTTGATGGATTCCATTAATGAAATTCAAAAACAAATATCATCATTATGTCCGAACAAAAATTTACCAAATCCTGCAAATATAGGTTGTCAAGTGGCAATTGAGAACTCTAAACCATCTAGTACAAGTACACCGCCATCCAGACCCATAAGTGTTCCAACAGCGGCTGCTTTGAAAATGGGGGTTGGTTTTCCTTTGTCTCACTTGGGGCCACCAGGTTCAAAAGTAGATTCCAATCGTCTGTTAAGCACTCACGTGAACAATTCGCCGTCAACGCAAATGCCGATGTCTCCTGCAATGGATTTGCCTGTTTATCCTAGTACTTCCACTATTCCAACTGCTCCCACTGTAACAGTGCCTACATATGAATGCGGTATCTGTAAGAAAATGACAGACCAACACTTGTTGGCTAAGTGCGATACATGCAAATTGCATTATCACTTAGGTTGTTTGAATCCTCCGTTAACTAGACATCCCAAGAAATCGAAACTTTATGGCTGGCAATGCTCGGAATGTGATAAATCTGATGAGTCGGATGTAGTAAGAGAATTACCTAAGGGACCTCGTAAATCACGCACACGTTTTAACAAGGACGGCTTAATAGTACCCGTAGATAAACAAGTGTGTGACGAAACGCAACAAAATTTAAACTCAACGAAAAGGCGTACCCTCGAAGCACAAACTAACGTATCACAAATACTTTCATCACCTTCCTTGAAAAGGTCGCACAACAGATCATTCTCTACGGTTGAAGATGTTGAAGACAATCAGAAGAAACTTGCAAATGCTGAAAGTGCAGCAAAATTAAGCAAAAAATCTAAATCGAGTTTAAATTATGGAAAGCCTCCCTCACAGCAGCAACAAATTACATCGAAAAAAAATAGACTTAATAACGAAGGTAAGAAAGAGAATTTTATATTTATAGCAACCCATGCTCTTAATTATGTTTGCGTTCAGACTTTCACTCGGTCTCAATTAAAGAACCAGCAATCAACTCCACTCAGAATGAAAAGTTTGCGGTAGAAGAAATATCGTCAATCGTAAACACAACGCAAACGCCGATTGTGATGGACAGCATCATGCAAATGAATGTCGAAGCGGATCCTTTAGCTATACCTGCCCCCCTACTCACTAATAATGCGCAAGTAACTTTGCCAGATACGGTTGGCAGTTCCTCAAAACAGGCGCGGAAGCAAAAACGCAAAGATAAACATAAAAACAAACATAATCCGTTGTCAGATAATGAAAGAATATCCAATAAAGAGCACAAACATAAACGTAAGAAAAGCAGGCGTGATTCAGAAGCACCCACTGATACTCTTGCTGGCATACCGAAAATCAAAATTAAATTCAAAACATTGCCGTTACCCGGAGAAGTAACTCCAGAAGCTCAATTTTTCTATGTCCCCGCTAATATGGTGCGTTCGGCTGGTGAAGCTTCGCGACCTACTTCAGTGGAAACTATCGAGGATATGCCCAGAGTATCGACGCCAGTGCAAAAAGTCACAGAGGATACGGTGGCAATCATTAAAAGTCAACTTACTTCGCCCCGTTCTACTTCCAGTAAATATGCAATAAATTCACCAGTCAAAACGACACCATCGTCTCGTAAAAGCAGTCCTCGTAAACCCAGTCAGCGTCGTACCTCAATATCCGCTCGTCCGTCTAAAGCTGCAGCCGTCAACGCAAATCAAACTTTAACATGTTGCGTATGCCAAAATTCGGGTACTTCCGGGAATGCCGTAACTTGCGACGAATGCCGACGTCACTATCATTTCACCTGTTTAGATCCACCACTTAAAAAATCGCCAAAAATACGTGGCTACTCGTGGCATTGCGCAGACTGTGATCCTACCGAAGAGGAAAAAATCTAATTCCATTGGTTATGGTTTTATATATTTATACATAAATGTATATATCTATATATATCTATGTAGACATACACATTCTTTCCCGCGAAACGGAGATTCACTTGAAAAGTACAGGTGTATATTTATATATATACATAAATAAAAATTGGAACATGTTCGTCGAAAACGTATAGTTGTAAAATTAAGGAGCTGTACCTATACGTTTCCACACGCGATAGCTAAGTCTCAACTATGCGCCAAATACGGTTTAAATACCTTCCGAACGATTTGTCCCACTTCTTATATACTTTTGGTTTCATGAATCACTAAAATTCAAAAATAAGCTGTCGTCTGTTTACACATTATTTACCCTCCTTTTCGCCTAATCTTAATTTTTTTGTTTTTTATTTATTAATTTTTTTCTTATTAGCCGTTAAGTTAATAAGTTAACATTCACTGTTATTATTTTTAATAAACAAAAAAAAAAAAAAAACAGTCAAATCTCCGCCTAAAACTATGCTATAAAATAATGCTAAACGTAAGATAGCCAATAAAAATCAAACCTACACTAAAAGCGAAAAAAATAAAAACAAAAGATTTTCATTTTATCCAAACTAGAAAAATAGAAATTTCATTCCAATTAGGGCGCACGGTCGATATGTCGGATTGTGTACTAAGGGGATATATTTTTACATTTCAATTATATTTTTATCAGTTGTTCGCCAATTGCAACAATTACAATTTGCAACTAAATATGTCTCAAAGAGAATATAAATTTCATACAGTCGAGTTGAATTTATGTCGATCCTTTTTTGCTTGTTTACTTTTTCCTTTCTTCTTCTTTTTGTGAATTTCTTTACTTTGAAAGATTTTAAAAATTTTAAAAATTTTTCAATAGAAAGTGATTGAACCGTGTGATGGTTTAACAGAAAATTCGAATGGTTTAACTCAATGTGTGAAGACTTAAAGTCTAAGACTCAAACGTCTTAAAAAAATGGAAAACTTCTTATTTCAATCTTTCAATATTAAAATTAAATGTTTAAAACGATTGAATTACATACAATTTTTTATATTAACACGCCATCAATAGTAAAAATTGTTGAATAAGTAAAGATCAAAATATTTAAGAAAATTGCAACACACCAATGGTTACTTCAGGAATCTTCTTCTCCAATCTGCAATTGCACATAAATTTTTGCAGTGAAGCATTTTGTTCGTGACTGCCTAAGCTTTTCTTTTATTAGTACACTTTCCCAAAAAGCCGATAACCTTATTATTAATTATAATAATAATGATAACAATACGACTGTATGTGAAAACAAAGAAAATGTACTAACTTGTAGGACTAAAATCCCAGCTTAGTTTGAAGAACAAAGCTTTACTCTACATAATTATTCTAAAGTCAGTATGGACGTATGGGATCCAGCTATGGGGGACATCCAACAATACTAAGGTAGAAATATGACAATCTTAAAGTAATCACAAATTTTCCTTGGTTTGTTATCGCATTCTACATACCGATCTTGAAATCTTGAAAGTTAAAAATGAAATAAAACGCTTTAGCAGTGATTACTTAAACAAATTAAGCCTGCATCCTGATATTTTAGCTGTAAATTTGTTAGATGATAGTTATGATGAAGTACGAAAGCTGAAGATACCATATATTAGACCTGCCCTTCATAGAGACTGATACCCAACGTACGCTCAAAACTTGAAGTCGAAAATTAATCATTTATATATATGTTAAATTCACTGGAATTTAATTATCATGTTATATTATTGTTTCTTTTTTCTTTTTATTTATACACAAATTCCAAATAAAGACGATTCAAAAAAAAGAAATTATAATAATAACCGCTGTAATAAGATCACATTATATTTCGTCCAATTGGGTCTGGCAAACTACCCTCGTCATGTGTTTCCAATGCTTTCTTCAGCCAGCTTTTGTGGCTATGATCCCCTGTATCCTTTACTATGCGGACATCCCTGAGTGCAGGCAAGTTCAACTTCAAAAGTCTTTTTTTCAATTATCAAACAAAAACATACGTCATTTTTGAAAACGAGTCGTCAGTTTTTCATACCTTACAGAAACGAGCCGTCAGAGAGAATATTCAAGTCCAGACGTCGCCTCATAACTTCGTAGCAAGCTAACGAGAAACTAAATATTTGGGTCGCTGCCTCTGCATTTTGCCGATACCTCCAACGCCTCTGTAAGTCGGGTTTGTGATCTTCTGCTTGTTTCCTCCAACGACATTCATTATATGTAATTATTAATAATATAAATAAATAAATATGATAATAAATATAAATAATACGTAATATGTTAAAAAAGACGCTCGACCTCCACAACTAGGTTTAAAAGGACTTCAAACTCTTTTTATGGGAATAAGAATTCCCCCAAAATCCTAGTTATAGCAATTAATATTAACAGATGATTATGACAGTTCAGAAATGTAAACATTGTTGGCTCTCGTTCTGTTTATAAGAATTATTAAAAAAATTTTTGTAAAATGCGTACAACGGTTATACGTTTTGCAAAATTTTCAGGCAATATAAAGGAATTGCGTTTACATTTCTGTCAAACTGGTGAAGCCTCGAAAGGAGCCAGGTAAACAATTATGATAATTTATTCAATAAACGATTACATAATGTTTTGTGATTGGATTGATTCTTCAGAGAATATGTGCAACGCTATTATCCCAGCTTGAAAAAAGAAAATCCCGAGTTGCCTATACTGATACGTGAATGTTCTGGGGTCCAGCCACGTTTATGGGCACGTTATGGTAAGAGCAGTGTGTGTTTAAATATAAATAAACACATCGTCCGTCTTATTTTTGTTTTTCCTCATAGGAATGGGCAAAGAAACATCGGTGTCGCTAACAAACCTAGGCGCTGATGATGTGCGCAAAAATGTGGAAGCCATGGGCAGCTCTAGGTAGATTTTGTTCTTAATTGTATTGATAAATAAAAGAGTGGCTTTTCTTTAAAAAAGGGAATTCACAAAAAATTTATTTAGTTCAATACGCTTTGCGTGTATAAAATTCAATTATGAGCGGGAAAAAGTTCTCTTATTGCTACGTATAAGCTCAGCTTTTTATTGTTCTAAACAAATTCATTTAGAGTGATAGGTGATAAAAAAAGGTACTCATGATAAAGCACTTGCAGTTTTTTAGAAATTCTCTTTGCTATGATTAGTTGGTGAAAGGCGGTAAACCAAACATTTCTGGTTTGAACTCGAGCAGCGATTTTAAGCGTAATGTGGCTAAGCAGCTTTGTTCAACTGAAACTCGTTCATCAGGCACCATTACTACTTGCATGCAAGCCTTACAAGCCGCCATTACCCCGTTCGGCGAGTCCTCGAAAACTAAGCATTGCTGTGGCTTTGGTTTGTCGGGAAAACGTGATGCAGCAATTAGGAATATATCGGGAGCTGGTTTACCCTCCTTTACTTCCGGATCGGTGGAAGCACAAACACGATGACTAAGTAAACTAAACACCTCGCGATGATTGGCTATTTTAAGTTGAACCATATCTTCGGCTGAACTTGTTGCCAAACAAATAGGAACATTATTAGCATGTAAGTGACGCATAAGGCGTTCAGCACCTAAAAAACATGAACCCATTCAGTATCTTATAGGATAAATGACGTTTTGCAAAAAGTATATAAGCTTGAATTTTTTTTTTTTTTTAATTACCTGCTATGTGGAAAATCAAAGTCAGCCAACAGCTCAAATTCTACTTTAATTAAAAGCAAAAGTAACTACAGAATAGATTTAACAATTTAAATTTCGCTAAGGGCTACAAAATAATAATAATAACCAAATGTGGTTTGCATTAACTTTATAGGAAATTTCAAGATTAAGAAAAGTCTTTTTACGTTAAAAAGTTTAGAGAAATTGTTAAATGTGCAGTAAAGTGAACTATATAGACGGATATAACTATTTCCGTAAAATTCATTCGCTTCAACTAAACCCAAACTATGTAAAAAAAATTATTTCTAACCTGGTTTCATCTTCACATCGGTCATTTTTTCGAATGTTAGTTTCTCAAATTTTTTTCCAAATTCTTCTACACTAATTGGCAATTTTAATTCCTCTATAGCCAGTTCATAAGTACGTCTATTGGTTCTGCCCAAGAGTTTAATACGTACTTCGAACGGCACGGTTTTACCATATTCTTGAGCTATTTGCCGAATGATTTCCTCATACATTATTTCCGTATCTGCATTGAAGAGTTAGAAAAAAAAAAAGACCACATCAGTTCAGACACGTTCGCTATATTTACCTGGTTTGAATTCAGCTTTACATAAAATTTTTTCATTTTCGGCCCGTTGTATTTTGGAGTACTCTTCAGGTGTTAAAGGCAAATCGTAGTTCTCAACGATACGAGTACACACATCCATATGATGCATACCCATTAGAGAAACATTCATCTCCCAGTCATATATTTTATTAAATCTATGAAGAACTGTCTGTATAGCCTGACTGTAAAGTTTTTCGGTGTCTGAATGCAAGTGTAATAATACAAAATCACAATAGTATGCACGTATGTACATTTGCAAAGAGAAAAGCAACACGTGTTCAGAGTCTCTCTCACGTTGAATATAAAAAATAATTTTCCATTTCGATCACTTGATTTTACTTACCGAGTAGCAAACCGTCCATATCAAAAATTACATGGGTCACCTTTTTGAACTTCTCATCCATTTTTACCCTTTCACTGTTCTAGAACGGCAATTTTGCTAAGCCTACAATACAATACAACGATTAATAATGAAATGCTTTTCTTGACAGAGCTGATAAAATTTTATTATTACCGATAAGACTGATAAACGTGTCAAAAAATATGCTAAAGCACATGTAAGTTAGGAAGTATGTTTGGATTGCAATTTAGCACTTTTCCTTTAAAAAGCACGCAAGAAAAACAGCAATTACAAGCAACTCGAATATCAAGGCCGCAAACAAGGTCAAGGTTATTTATTAACTTCCTCCAAAACAAGCAAAACGTTAGATGAGTAAAACAACTGATTGCTAAAGTATTCAAGTATTCAACTTTTACATCATTCATTAAAGAATCGTATCATAGGGCAAGTCGAATTTATTTTTTGTTTGAGTGAAACACTGTCAAACCTTTTATAAACATACAATTACTATCTTTAAACGGAAAGCAAAAAAAATTGTGTTTACATTTTTTATTTTTTGAGCAAATCGCTTCGTTTTAAGCCCTTTGTCCACAAGAAAGCGTATTTCTCATAAGATATTAATAAGCAAATTGTACGTTTAAAGCAGTGTATTGGTACATTGCGAAACTGTTACCATAAGTTACCATTTCATTTTTAATGACGAATTGCTAAAAATAAAGAAGAAGTAGATTTACTTTTATTTTACTCGTTTTTTTTTAGCGCATTTTATATGGTTTTACCAAAAAGAAAATGTTAAAGTATTGCATGAAAATTATTTACGTTAGAAAACCTAAAAGTAAACGGCTATCCGGAGGTGGTGACTTTTGGATTTAATTTACAGGAAATTTCATCAAATAGAAAACAAATTCTTCAGCAATAACAATGCCGAGAGAGAAAGGGTTCGTTTTGATTGGTTGAGTTTTGTATTAGATGGACATGAAGAATTTATGTAGTGTGTTAAGATAGAATAATCTAGAGATAGTTGTTTTTGATAAAATGAATCCCCTGATGAAAAATTCAAATTCAATATATTTTAAAGCACAACTTTTGATAACATATTATGCAGTAAATTTGAAAAGCGATTTCCAGATCTCTTTGATAAGAATTTTAAAAGGAAAACTTCAAAGCAACATTTTTGACGTATATCTAGTAGGGGAATTTCGACAGTTAAGTAATTAAAGTTTAAACTCAAAATGAATGAGTGGAACGTTTGATGAATTATACTTTAAAAACGATGATTGATCGTATAGGTTTTGATAAAATCACATTTCTTTATTAGAAACTAAAAATTTTGTATTTGTGTGTACATTTATGGCTCCTTGTCCTTTTGCGCATTTTTGTATTCGTACAAATAGCTACGTACATTGCTATAGTATAAATTATCTAAAAATCACATTTTAACATTTTAATGCCGATGCAGGATTCAATTATTGTGCGGAGCGCTTAAGATGAAAATGGACTCTTTTTCTTCAATGCAACCCTGTCTGTTTATTAAACGCAGCTTACAAACTGTTTAACAATGTCAAAACGCAGCAAACTTCACTTAGTTCTTTCTTTCGGAAAATTTTAAGATGGTGAGTTGATTTCTCGTTCGACTATTGTTGAAACAATTGTTTAATTGCTACACAAGAAGAATTCAGAAAATTGGAACATTATTAAAGAAATGAGAAAGTTAGAATCGGGATTTATTGGAATGTAGGGAGTGCATGTGTTTAAATATTTAACGCGAAAATGAACTGTAAGCAAACATAACCTCACATATTGAATCTTTCTTGAAAGTTGTGGTTTTGAGGCAATAAACAATTGTGACACACGTGTTACAAGTTTTTATTGATTTGCTTAATTTTGTTAATTTTTAGTCGAATATTAAGAGGAAGAAGACGAGAAAATTGCGTGGTCATGTAAGTCACGGGCATGGTCGTATTGGTAAACATCGTAAACATCCGGGTGGCCGTGGTAATGCCGGTGGTATGCATCATCATCGCATTAACTTCGACAAATATCATCCCGGCTACTTTGGCAAAGTCGGTATGAGAAATTTCCATTTGCGACGTCAACATAAATTCTGTCCCACAATTAATTTGGACAAATTATGGTCTCTCGTTGGCCTAGAGAAAGTGGAGGAACTAATGAAGGAGAAAGAACCGAAGGCTCCAGTTATTGACTTGGTGAAATTTGTAAGTTTTAAAATTTTACTTAAATAACTTATCAAGGAAAGTGGAGAATATGAAGACAGCACATAAGGCGATGGGCGGACTGAATGCGACCGTACAACCGCATACCTCTGTTGAGAAAGCCTTTCAGATTTATTTTTCATTTATTGATATTTTATTTACTTGAGCAGAGCTGTTTTTTAATGTTGTTCATTCTCTGCTACTTTTTAGGGATACTACAAACTATTAGGTAGCGGAAATCTGCCTAAATTACCACTTATTGTTAAGGCGAAATACTTCTCCAAAAAAGCCGAAAATAGAATCAAAGCCGTTGGTGGTGCTTGTTTACTGGTTGCCTAAGGTATATATGAATCTACTGAAGCTCAATAAAGTTAATTGAAGGTTGTGTTAGACCTGAAGAAAACTATGACGATTTATCTAGCACGTCAGACAATTTCTGAGTGATTTCTAGTTTATTTAACCATAACTGAACCGAGTTTTGTTTTTTTGTTATTTTTAGTATAATAAGGTGAATTGTAATACAAAACCAATGAACTTATTTTTTTCAATTTCAGGAAATTTTTGCTCTGTGAGATCATCGTAAATGCTTTTGTTTTTAATAAAAACATTCCTTGGAAAAGGATCGGAAAATTAATATCGTTATTATTATAAATGAAAAGTGGGGGGCTATAAGGGTAGTTTCATAAATGCTGGATTTATAAACTTTGAGAATTTAAAAACACTTCCAACAAAAGTAAAATTCCAATCGAGTTATTTCTTAGAGACTTCATTGTTATTTTACTCAAATTTCATCTATTAGGCGAAAACGTTGATGTTGTTCCTCGGGAACTACATTAAAATATTTTTTATATAATGTTTGACCTTGACGACTAGCATAATTATTTTGGATCCAGGTGTGGTCCCAATTAGGATCGGCGAGTTCACAAGTAACGTAGACTTTGCCATGTTCCATTGCAAATAAAGTACCATCACGTCCAAAGCCAACCTAAATGCGAAAAGATAGTTTTTATGCATATAAATAAACGCAGCAAAGACATACATTCAAGCCGGGATGAAATCTAGTGGTACGTTGTGTCGCCAATATCGTACCTTCGGATACATAATGGCTATCTTGAACTCTCCAGCCTCGATGTTTGGGTCTCGTGTGGCCGATTCTATTCCGGGTACTTCCGCCAGTTTTTTTTTTGGCGTTTCGTATGATTGCTGAAATACAAGTATAAATTGTGTAATAACAGCAGTTAAGACTCGCTTAAGATAACGTTTTACTTAGCAGCGGCTGATCTGGTATTAGACGTTGTAAAGAAAGTTTTTGCATTATCGTAAAGGACATCCTGATCTATTTCTGCTCAACAGCAAAATTTTTTGTTAAAATTTTTCACTTATTTTTGCAAACTGGCAGTGTTGCTAAACGTTAATTAACAAAGTAGCAGTTCACGTGTATTGCCAACATCCTGGTAGATATGATTTGAATATGTTTGAGCAGATCGCGTATCCGCCGCGTTACTGAAACTCATTCATTCATTCAAGCGCTCTATTAAAGTCTTTCAACTATTTATTTTTGTTTTTTCATATGTTGCTTGAACATTTAGCTTCTGGCAACACCTTCAAACAAATATTGGTACAAATTGTTTAGTAGTTTTTATTAAGAAAATGGATGAAAATCTGCTTGTTCCAACCGAAATATTTAGGGAGAAGATACGTGTTTACGCTAATAGCCAGCGCGAACACCATCGTGAATGTTCACGCGATTCACTCCGTTTTGGTTTGGGCGAAATCAAAGAGCGCGTACAATTTCTGGATAACCTAAACGAAAGGGATGTTTTAGGGCTCGCTAAACGTATTAAACGGCGAAAACGTGCTACACCAGAGGACATGTATCGTCTGTCTCATGCCTTTTTACAGGATTTGGAAAACATAAAAGTTTTTAATAAAACACCGGGGGCTTTACAAATACTAATTAAAGAGCTAACAGGTAAATAAACGAGATACCTCTTTGTTTCTATAATAAACGTTTAATTTTTATATACACACGTCTTAATAACCCTCTTCAGGAAAGAGTTCAGAATGTCAAATTAGTGCCGCTGAATGCTTATGTAATTTCTCCTTGGGCGATGCTCCAGTATGTGAGAAAATCGCTTCATTAGCCGGCAGTTACTTGGTGACCTATTTGCATAGCTCTGAAATTCAACTGGTACGGTTATGTTTATGGACGCTCGCAAATATTTTGGCGACTAGCTCTAAAGGTGCACAAACTTGCTTGCAAATGCAATTAATACCGCAACTATGGAAGCTTTACATAGGTGACGAAATAGCCGATAACTTAATGGATTATAAAGAAGACTCAGCAATATGTTTACAAATAATTTCTTTAAATTATGCGTCTATTTTGAATGAAAAAGACATGGAATTCCTGTTGCAACACGCCAACGAGAAGAATCCAACGTGCTTACCTAATGAATATCATTTACAAATTATTTTTCAGATATTCTTCAATCAAGAAGAAATAGTTGCAAATTTTCCTGAAAACTTAACAACATATTTAATTAGTTATTCTCTCAGTAATATTAATAATACTGCAGAACTCTCGGGCGTCAAGGAAAATTTAATGGTACTTTACGCGATACGCATTCTTGGTAACATATTGGCCTGCGTACCTTCATCGTATACGAAATTGTTGCAAGAATTATCAAGCGTTTATCAAATCAATTTAACCGGTTTTTTGAATAAATTATTCAGCTATAAAAGTTCTCCAATAATTTTGGAAATTTTATGGTTTTTAAAAAACATTTTAAGACAAGAGGAAAGCGATACTACTTTCGATATTAATTTATTAGACAAATTGCAAATAAAACGTGAAACCGTGGTTCAACAACTAATGCAAAAGAGTGGTTGAATTATTAACTCGTTTATGTATTCTTTTATCCATAGCTACAACCAATTATGTTGGGGAAATATAAAAATTGTAATAATTTGTAAATATAATTAACTATCACGCTGGGCGTATTGAATTTGTTACAAAGCTAAAGAATAAATTTGATGATTGTACTTAACTGTTTTACATTAAAATGAGGCGATACATAGCCTCGGCTATAGCCACAAAATATGTTGATAGTATAGTGCTTCAAACATTTCCATAATTTTATTAGAAAAAAAAACGTTTCGAATTTTTTCATAAAAAATATCTTCTAGCATAATAGTTTTTTCATAAATTAAAATTTGTGTGAATATTTGCAAAAAACACTGCTGCGTTTTAGATGCAGCTGCTTCGAGCGGTTCGGAGTTCAAGCTGCGCGATGCTGGAATTATGATTGTTCAGATTTTGTAAATAATGAATTTTTCTTTTTTTTGGTTAATTAAGATGTGGCCATGGTCTGGTGTTGCAGATGCTCGGCCAGATGAGATAATATACGTAATACAATAATAATTCAGGCTTGATTAATGTTGGTTGTATTAGTTGAGCAGACTATGCTGAACTATTGCACTTGCCTCTTCCATAATTCCTTTCTAGGAATTAAATTCATGTCAAATTCGATTCGACTTCGATGTTGAGGACCGAATTACATTTCCCCTAAACTCTCAAATTTCAAGTTCGAATAGCCAAACTTTAATCAATGTTAAGATTTCGAATATAAATTACATTTTATTACAATAATTTATAACAATTTCGAGTTAACACTACAGTCAATTAATTAGTAATTATTTACTTAATTTTACTCAAAAAATTATATTAGATTTAAACATTATTTAAAATATTTTACACCTGGATTAAATAATAATATATTGTAAATGCGTCATAAAGAGATGGAAACAGTGTGTAATAAATTGTACAAAATTAAAAACCGTTGTTTCTTTTACGTTTGTTAACTGCTTAACAATGTGTCCCTCCCTACGCTTCCGCCTGTTATTAAATAAAGGAAAAAACTTCTGCCTACGTTGATAGTTGCCGAAGTTGGAGAAGTCAATATTAATAAGCTAGTCTGCATTTTCGCTTCTATCTATTCATAAATCAGGGCAGTTATATTGAAATAATGCCGCACATGTATGCAGGATTGCAAAAATTATCTGCGCTTTTTCACAAGCATAAGTGAATTCAATTCTATTCTTTTGCTCATTAAATATTTCTGATTGTCGTACACTTATTTAATAATTAAATACAAAAAATATTTTGTAAAAATCATAATGTTTTGTCGTTAAGTTTCTATCTAAAGTCTACTTGTTGTAATTGTGATGCAACGCGTTATGCACTTCGAAAGCAACCAAAGTTTCGAATGCTAGGCCGCATGGTTGACAACGGGCAGTGCAATTCAATTTAAATGGATTGATTCGTGGTAATTTGGATGATATATCATCTTTTAGTAAATTTGTTAAAGAACGGTCGCGGTCCCGATTCTTTAAGGTTCTGGTTTCTGCATATGACGGCTTTTGTCGTGCGTTAGCTGGGTATCCTGATGAATTACTGGCTAAAGCAGACTTTTGAGAATTTTGACTTTCGCATCGTTCAATTTCGCATAATATGTTTTGACTACTACTGAATACACTTCTCTTAGTAGAAGTGTTTGTAGGCTCTAATATGGGAGATATACCTTTCAGACTGGAATCCTGATTTTTACTATCACTATCTGTTTGACTTTCCGTACTCGTTTGTCGCACTTGAGTGTATTGTGGTAGATCAGGTAACGTTATATCGCTGTGATACGACATTAGCCATTCGCATATTTTACGCAAAGCAAATATCATGCGCCTTATGAACTCATGGGGTGATATATCCATGCGTACCGAAGAGTTTAGGTTATTGACTTCCTCAATAAATTTCACTAATCTTAGTTCGATACATTCGTTTTTATGCTGCTCGAACGATTCGTTAAACATAAATCGTCTCAAGCATGCTTTACATTTTCGCTCCTGACTACTGTCTGGTACATTTATGGCAACAGATTGTTGGACCTCTAATATATTCAACACATCGTCTTCAATGAAACTTTTTTCTTTATACGAGAAAATATCCACTTTCGTTGGCATTGATACAGCAGTGACATCTTCTGCTTCGTCACTGGAACTTGCGGTATGGAAATCTTCATCATTTCGTTCGCGTGTTGCATTAGTTTTACTTGAATGTTTTGGGTAATTTGATTTTCTTCGGCTGCTGCATTTCTTATCGAATAGAGTATTCAAGTAGTCCAGTTGTTGGCAAAAATTGGAAGGCATTGTTTGATCAAACATGGCTTTATTCACCTTGTTTTGTTCTTGAAAAGTGTTGTTTGATAAAAAGTTAACCATTTCTAACTCGCGTTGCGATGAATAGTCTAAATCTTGTTCGCTAATTAAATAACTATCCTTATCGCTTTCTTTTGCTTCACTTTCAGTCCTTTGAAGTTTTTTGTATTTCAACACCAAATTAAAACTAAGCGCATTATTTATACACTGTTCTCTAAAATTCACAGCATGTTTCAAATAAGAAACGCATAATTCGCAGATATTTTTTGGTAAACCATCGTCGGGAGCAATCTGCAAATAAAATGAAATAATAATTCTATTATTTATTAAATTAACTGAAATGAAAGAGAGAAAGCGATCTTTAAAATGTTTATTGTCTCCCGTTTTCTAATCAAACCTTTATTCCCGTCGTCTCTTCAATTAGTTCATTGATTGGTTTCTGCCACTTTAAGAATTCATTACAATCAGCATGTAAGAACGTTGGAATTTTTGCAAATATTTCATGATCAGCCGGTGATGAACATACGCGACAAATGTTACCCCAAGCAGCCATTGCACATATATTTTATAACTTAAATTAGTCTCTGTCACAAACAAATTTTAGAATAATTATTACAACAACGGTCTACCAAAAATTTATTTGATTGCCTTTAATTCTAGTGTATAGAATTAAAGCATACAACAAGAAACATAACACATGCATACACACAAGCCATCGATCCGGTAACACTGCACATTTTAAGGTATCTCTGGCAATGCTCTTATGTTTTCTATTTGCTTTACATTCGGAGCATTCAGTATTTACGAAAGAGCGTAATCGGAAATATTGAATAATTTGTTAAACAATGAATAACAGCAACTCAAATATTGTTTTCAATCCATTAATAAGTGGAATACAGAAAGTCGTTTTGTATGAAACAAAAACCGTAAGTGAGAAGGTTCCCAAGTATCTGTTGAAGCGCCAGAAACATGATTTATTATTGTTTTTTTGTGATTAATTGATTAATTCCTTTGAAGTGTGACCACATACTCAGCTGTTCGATGATTTATGTACCCCATCGCATTTGGGAGCTAAGTACTTTCTGCAAAAGATATTTCCGTAAATTATCTATAAGACCTTTGCCAGGATAAGCTCCACTTTTATAATAACAGCCACTTTGACATAACCGTCAGGATGGTTTCGTTGGTAATAATATATCTAGCTTCTCAGTTGTTGAACATCAATCAAATAGAATATTTTAGCAATCAACTTTAATTAGCATCGAATTGCTTGTCCTTTTGTGTAATGGCTACTATAATTACTCATGAAAGTGTTGTTATATTCATGTTTACCGGACAAGGAAGTTGTTCCAATCAACACGTTCTGACTTCTATGCACGGTTGGCACGGTTACGATGACATTTTCTCTTTGAAATATGATCGCACAAATCGTAAATAATTGTATTCATACCGGGCGGTATATGTGAAATGTGCCATGCAAAAGAACGATCCGAACTGCCGACGATTTGAATACGTCAGAAGGTCATTTAACTCTTTTAAAATATGCTGGTCTCAACTAACTGATTTGTTTCATATCATTAAAGCTAGCATATCATTGTAACCTCCTAAAATCCTGACATATTTCTATTATAAACATCTACAATATATTTATTTGTGTTTATCACCTTTTTTTCTTCTTACGACTTGTGGTGCGACGATATATTAGGTTTTGCAGAAGATTTGAGATGGATTCACTTCTTATTACACCACTAGATTCAGAAAATGTTCTGAGCTTGTTTGTCTTTCTGTCCGTCTTATTTTTTTGTGTTCACCCTACAGGGCGTTTTTCATATTTTGATAAAGTTTGGCATATTGATTTTTTATATATAACTACTGAACTTGCTTAGATTATCTGCCATCTGCCGATATAGGCCTTTTATCTCATTGGCTTAGTTTATTTATAGTTTTATTTATATGTATATATATATATATATATATATATATTTAATATATAGATTTAACAGGATTGTGTTTTTTAAACTCTTTGATAGTTAAAAGGCAACATGGGCTTCTCAATATGTTCATGTCGAAAGAAAATTTATTCGTCTGTAGTGCGTACGACGTCCTTTGTAATACGATTTATAGAAATCGCTGAAACTTTGTAACGTCCACGAACAAATTCAGGGAGGGTATCTGTCTGTCTGTTTTTACCTAAAATGTATCTAGGCCTAGCTTAAGTAAGTTTCAATGTGTAATTGATTTAAAAAAAAAAAAATGATTTTAACTTGGCTGTAAATATATAAGTTCGAGTTATGTGTTCGTATTGCTGCAAAAAAAAATTATGCCTTCCCTCAAAAACAAGAGTTCTTTTGTTGAAAATTTATTTTATCTATTTTATTTTTTATTTATCTATCTATTTTATTTTTTAAATTTATTTATTTTTTATCAAAGTAAAAAGTTACATAAAATCTCCTAAATGAAGGGTAGAAACAATGAGAAGAGAGAATGTTCAGTTAACAAAACCTTTAGTCATGAATTGGAGTGGTGCCCGTATGAGCGACATTGAGGAGACAGGGACAGTTACCAACGGACAGAAGAAGGACTAACGGGCGACGTACCGGACAGACCATATTGTGTCGGCACTTTAACAATCAGATTTGTTTCCATAATTTTTTTACTTTCTTCTTGAATTTTGTTTGTTTTGTGATGTGGCACTACGAGTTGAGCGCAATGGCTCTCCCGACCTAGAGCTAGCTATAATGCATTTTGCAAAATGGCGCCCAATGTGGACTTGAACCTAGATTAAATTGATTTAATCTAATTCCCCACGTATGTTGGTCGCGATAACCACATTACAACTTTCATATTTAAATGCAAAAATATTATAACATTTTAAATTTCAACTATATTTCAACTTTATCCTCTTATTTATTCAATTTCAGCTCATGTACTTGGTGGGTAGTAACAATAGGGAGACACGTTTTCGCGTCTTAATCATCGACCGCACTCTCGAGCCTGAAGACGGTAGCCGGCTGCATATTATTGAAGATCCAAATGAATACAATGCTTTAGGAATACGACGATTCTTGAGCACTTTGGGTTCGCCAAAAGTTACTTCGGCCTATGGGGTTTTGGGTTTTGTACGTTTTCTGGAGGGATACTATTTACTCTTGGTAACCAAACGCAAATGTTGCGCTCATTTAGGTATGCATTTAATCTACACTATCAAAGACACTGTGATGGTCAAAGTAAATGAGCCCACTGCACCTCATTCTTATGAGGAGCGCTACAAAAGGATGTTCCAGAATATCGACTTGCGAAGTAATTTTTATTTTTCGTATTCGTATGACTTAACGCGCACTCTTCAATATAATTCCTCGGCGCCACGCTATGTAGGACCCGGAGTCAATATTGAAATTGAAGAACCTATACCAGACTGGGATAAATTAACTAACAATGTTCAGCAGGCGAACGGACGAGTTGATTATGCTTTTCGTAGTTGTTCACGTAAGAGGTTTGTGTGGAATGCTTTTCTCTTAGAACCCATGAAAGACATAGTGCATAAGGATTGGCTTTTGGAGGTTACTCATGGTTATGTTAGTCAGTCGTGCGTTAGTGTATTTGGGCGGCGTATAAATGTTTGTTTGATTGCTCGTCGTAGCACAAGATTTGCAGGCACTCGATTCTTGAAAAGAGGTGCTAATTTCCGAGGCGATGTGGCGAATGAAGTAGAGACGGAACAAATAGTTAGTAATGACCATGATATGTGCTCATTTACTCAAATGCGAGGATCAGTGCCTTCACACTGGTCGCAGGATATAAGCAAAATGGTACCCAAACCACCTATACAGTTGGATATTACTGATCCGTTTGCTCAGACGTCGGCTCGCCACTTTGAACGTTTGCTTTTCCATTATGGCTCACCATTAATTATGCTAAACTTGGTCAAAAAACGAGAAAAAAGACAACATGAGTCTATACTTTCGAAAGAGTTAGTCAACAGTATACGTTATCTAAATCAATTTCTCCCACCTCCGCATCGTATGAAATATATACATTTTGATATGGCACGTAAAAGTCGTGGTGGCGACAATGTTATGGAAATGCTGGCTGAAATAGCGGAGAGCGTACTTCAACAAACTGGAATGTTTCTTAAAGCACGTGGTTTACCTCTGACCTTTCAAACTGGTATTGTACGAACGAATTGCGTGGATTGTCTGGATCGTACGAATACTGCTCAATTTGCCATAGGCAAGTGTGCTTTAGGTCATCAGTTAGAACGTTTGGGCTTTCTTAAATCAGCTAAATTAGAATTTGATTCTGAGTGCGTAACTATGTTGGAAAATTTGTACGAAGAACACGGCGACACTTTGGCTTTGCAATATGGTGGTTCTCAGCTAGTGCACCGTATTAAGACGTATCGGAAGACTGCAGCTTGGGCGTCTCAGGGGAATGATATCATGCAGACTTTGAGTCGTTATTACAGCAATACTTTTAATGATACCGAAAAACAGCACAGCATTAATTTATTTTTAGGCTATTACATGCCTAGCAAGGGCCATAACGCGGAAAATCAACCCATTTGGGAACAACAAACAGATTATTACATGCATAACGTGTATCAGCCCTCTTCATTAACAGAAGAAACTCGTCCCATCACTGACTGGGTAAGAAGTAAAATACGTAAATGTTTGCCACACTCTTGTTCGGATTTGAATAAAATTGTTAATAATTTAATTGAAGTGGTTAGTAAAGATTTCGAAATGATTGATGGCTATTCAAATTACTATCAGTCCTTTAAATGGACTGACTTTGGGGAACATATTTCATATGAATTGGCGAGCCGTTCTATACCGACGTGCCGTTCTCCGTTTCAACGGCAAATACAAGAAGGGAAGGCACGTAAAAATCCCTCATTGACTGGACAAAGTTCTACTAGTTCTACCAATAGCAACGAATCGAGTTCATCAGAAGGTGATGACTCCTCTACAGATGAAGATTTAAGCGCCAGTTTAATGTTAAAAGAACAACAACAGAAGAAATCACAACATGTAACGATAAAACCGAGAACGCTGGAGCAATTGCTACCGCCCATGAACGAGGTGTATGGCTGTAAGGTGAGTAATCCCTCCAAAGACAGCATGAGCATTTACAAACGTTACGCACAAATGGGAAAGTTATCAACACTGACGACCACAGCGGCAGCGGCATTGATGGGAGCTTCGGCTAATTCAAATGCACAATTGAGTCGACTTCGCCCAACCGTGAATGCCGGGGCAATAATCAATTTAAAACCTCTTAGCGATTACGGGACAGATTCGTACTTATCGGTTAAGCCACCAGTTGTTAGCGAAAAAAGCTTGCGTATCTATGCCGATTACTGTGTGATACCGCGCAATTTTAATGCTGTGCCGAAATTTGATGAATTCAATGAACTTCATCGTTACATTTTAATGCTGTAAAGTAAAACCAATGAATTAAATAAAAATGACTAAAAATTTATATGCGTTCAACAGAATAATAGAACAAAATTTCCTATTAATTCATTTATTTTTGAAATAATTTTTATATTTCTTAACTTAAAATATTTATCTTTATAGGTGATGATGATTCTTATGGTGAGAATCATCTTTGTTCATTATTGGTTGCATTGAGAGAAATATTTGGCTCCTCTGCCACTTCTTGTTGCTCTTCTTTCTGTTGCAAATCCACTACATGCCTCTCTTTTGTGTTTTCTGTGGCAGTCTGTAAATGCATTGGACTGTAACCGAATTTTTGACCTGTCTTCATGGTGTAAGTGTGCTGAGGACTGCCTTGTGTTTGCGGTTTATATAAAGCAGCCAATTCCTGTTGCAGCATATATTGCTCTTGTTCTGGGTAATCATGTTCACAATGATGTTCACCGCAGATCTTACATTCGTAAATATTAGGATGTAACGTCACCTTCAAACGCTACTTAGTAGCAACGAAGTAAAAGGAAAAAAATTTCAGAGAACTAAAATATATTTACGTTTTTCATCACTCCATTACCTCCCATATTGTTTGCCCAGGCGCTCTTAATAGATTTATTACAGCGTAACCTGGTATGCATACTAAAGAAAATGAAGCAAACATCCAACCAATACCAAATGCCCAATTCGGATATCTGTAATGGCCATTGTGATAGCTAGGTTCCTTATAATTAATTAAACTTAAAACCCAAATTGCCTGAAAGAATTAAAAAAAGAAGAACACATAAATCATTAACGTGGGGAATCAGTTGCGCCTGACAGTTGCACTATTGATTACTTCAATCAAGCGAATTCGAATTTTTTTTGGCCCTTGTGGCAAGGAAACTCCAAGTTTGGCTGCGATATGGGAAATTTAATAATCTTGTTGTGTGACGGTGGCTCCTTAAAACTATTTATACCTGTATGCGCTTGGATATTATAATTTGGGTCAATGATTTCCAAACTTGTTTTGATTGCTCGTTAAAGCGTGTGAAGATAAATTCGAATTTAACTAGCAAACTCCCTTAACAGACCCCTGTAAATCCCCTAAGGGGGCTCCGTTGACTAGTTAGTTTCCTAGTTTGGCCTACCAGAGTCTCAACTACGTTTTTTTTCAAAGCCATTTTTTGCTAACATACCAAATGTCAAATAATTGGTAAAAATAGTTTCTACAAGTACAATTTGAACTTGTTTAGCTTCTTTGAAAGGTATTTTCATATAGATTCCTGAGGTGTCCACAAAAACATATTATGTTTTTTAATTTGGACGGAGTAGGCTTCCAAATCCATCTATATCTTAATCCTTTTGTAGCGTTCACATAGCTCTGTCAAGAGAGAGATAGTAGGTGTCTTTGTTAATTAAATTCGAATTTATTTTCACACCTTTTGCCCATTATACACCTTTGTACTCGCATATGTACTGTGGAATATCTGTGATTATGTACTTTTTATAATTTTGTTTTACCTACTACCATAAGTCTGTGCAGCATACAGAAGGCAGAAAAACTTAAGATAGATGCGCCTTTTATTATACTAAATCAATTCTAAATGAATCTGAGCTTGCCTGTCCATCTGTCAGTTTTGCTTTCCAGTTCGCAATATTTGGGGTAGTTTGATGAAATTTAGTATAACGACATGTTTTGGGCCAAGAACGAACGCTATTGAATAGGGTTCGAATTGCACCGCTTTTTAAATAACTAATTTTGAAACGACAGTAAATGAAAAATTGTAGGGTGGTATAAGGTATTTAACGGAGCTCCCTGTACAACCGTTTCTCTTTTTGGACTTTAAAGTTTTAATTCGCTGCATGAAATTTTCTAATGAAAAAGTTTTTCGAGATTTCAACTTTTTTTTTTTTTTAATACATATAAAGACTGCGACTTTCACTGTTTAATATTTGCATTTCCCGATTTGGATTTATTGCAAATTATACTAACTCTCTGTATGCCTTTTATAAGTCGCATATATGTATATGTGGTTATTAAAAAAAAAAAATGTATGTATTTCATCACAAAATTGATTCAGTTAGTCGTCTGGGTAATGCTGGAACTATTCTATATCTTTCTCTATCCCGAAAATCTTGAAATAAAGTTTTTTGCAAAATTTCACGACTTCATGACTATACAGATAAAACCACTTAGTAAATTATAACACGAATTTATTGGTTAACAAAAGGTTCGGATATTAAGGCCAAGCTTTTTGGTTAAAGACTTAATTTTTCGAGATTTTTTCAACGTTCAGAATCTTATCCCATTTAAACCGAAGATAAGCAACAATCTGTTTCCGTTCCCCTTTACCTGTAATCGTTTCGGGCAGATTACTGATTGCTTTCACCTCTATGTGGGTGTATGGTTAAAACGATATCATTAAACATAACATTTGTGGACTGGGCGTAAAGGTAAGTTACTTTTATCGGCAAGAAAACTTTTGAGTGTCCTTTTCCGCCATCGCCCTCCAAGCTTCCAAAACGCAATCGTAGACTTTCCGATCTTGTAAAAAAGAGATATAAGATTTCAACAAGGGAGTACACGCAATGAATATATCAAAATAGAGTACTTTAGCTCTTATCTCCTTGTTATCTTAATAACAGAGATTAAATTTGGCAGCAAATTAAATTGAAATGGTATGAAAAACGAAGCTAATTGTATAGGTTAATAATAGATTTATTCTGGGTAATACTTTGTTATCTCCTTCGAAATTGTTTTTTTGGGAGTAAACAACGACTCCAATTGGTATAAAACATTGCTATAAGAGCGGCAGGATTGATTTACAAAACAAGTAGACGATATAAAAAAGAACATAACAGGACGGACGGGAATGTCAGGTCTTATGCATTAAGCCTGCAATAACGAGTGTCTTATTGCGATACCTTTAAATACTTTTATGAATGGTTCCAACAGGTAGGAAGTCCTCACTCGACGAAATTCTTCTTCTGTGCACAGGCAGATAAGAACTTATTTCTGCACTTAAAACATTTCTAAGCATAATAATAATAATAATAATATTAATAATAATCATACACACGATACTGCAGAACAAAAATAAGTACAAGTGGCTTTGTACTTACAAAAAGTAAACAAGGTCCGAATGTTATCCAGCAAGATTTTAAATATGGCGAAGGTGCCTTTCCAGTCATTTGTTTAATATTTTTCGACAACCGTTCTATACCGTAAAACCAGGCAATTGCTATCATTTGACAGAAAGCCAGAAACATTATAGTTACCGATGCGGCATAATGATCCATCAATTGGAAAAAGTATATGCCACCCTATGGACATAATGCATTAAATCACTTCACTTTTATATTTTCAAGTAGCGAACCTGTATTAGATTAGGCAAACCGAATAGAAACGAAATCACGCAAACGATCAAAACAACAATTTCATGATAGCCCAAGTGTCGCTTTATCCAATTAGGGAAACCATCTTGTATGGATGTAACCACCACCTCAATTATGGCAAACTAAATATATAAATGAAATTTTTAATATTTATTAGAGAGAAGAGAGAAACTAAAAGAAATACCTTAACGCACCTGAGAATTTAAACCTAAACACAAGAGCATAAAGAAAAACATAACGGCCCATAGTTGAGTGTAAGGCATTTTAACCATAGCTTGCGGATAAACTACAAATATTAAGCCCGGACCATCGCCAATGACATTCCTTACATTACTATTTTGTTCCAAAGCTAAATTTCCCAAAGTGGCAAAAGCAAAGATGCCCACTAATAAACTCGTCAAGACATTTACGATACCAACTGCTACGGTATCCCGTAAAATGTTGTTATTATATTTATTGTAACTGGCAAATGAAATCATGGAACCAAAAGTAATTCCCAAAGAATTGAAATTCTGTGAGGCTGCATTAATCCAGACGTTGGCGTTTTTAATTTCCGACCAATTGGGACGAAAAAAATAACGTAAACCGTCACTGGCACCTTCTAGTGTAACAGCGCGACACATTAATATAATAATGAGTACAAATGGAAAAGTGGCAGTAAAATAACGAACCTTAAGAGGAAGAAGAAGATTAAAAAAATAAAATTAATAAAATTATTTCAAATTAGATTCGAAGCACTGGCTTACCTTTGCTGATGATTTTATTGATTTCCAAGTAGCAAAGTAAACCATTAACCAGGCACAGATTAGACAAGCGAACAGCTCCCAGCGCATTAAGCCCGGAAACTCAATTCCGGGACTTATTTGTAGCACTTTATTTCTAAAAGCCAATACAGTTTTCTAATCACGTTTTTCATACTTACACCCACAAATACTGTAAATAAGTGTTTCTATCTAAATATTTTATCGAAACTTACTCGAAAAATTCTTCGGATGGTGTACGCGATATAACAGGTGCTGTTATATTGGCGCTGAAACGTTGAGGTACCCAGCAATCCGGTGTGTTCCATCTGAAAAGCAAGAAACAAATGAATAGAGCCCAAGGCTTATCTGCCTTTGTTTTTAATATTCTTGTTCGTACCTGTTGTTGCAATCGATCCATGGCATTTCCGGTTTAAATGATGTGAAAAAGTAATAAATTGAATAACCAATAATGACACTGTAGTATGTCGACATCAGAAATGAAACAACGACACTGGCAAGGCCAGCACCTAATTGAAATGAAATATAAAAGTAGTTTTAAAATAGGTCAGCAGTTATATAAATTCGAGTAGTTACTAGGAAAAAAAGGAAGCGAAAAACAAAGCTAATTAGAGAGCAAACTAAAGGTGTGCTTTTTTACAGTATGACGCGTTATAGGTAGGTGTTCACGTAGTCTTACGTGATCAGATTTACCAGGGTGTTTAACGTGGATATCTGTCGCCAAAGCTTAACCCCATTGTGCCCGATGGCAAACGTAGTGAGATTGCGCCACTCACGCCCCCGAGGGTGCTTAGTCCTCGAGTTCCAGATAGGAACACATTATATAGACGTATACCACCTCTGGTGGGAGCGAGAGCCATTTAAAAGCTCTGTCTTTTTATGGTTCAGACACCTGGTTGCCGTGCAACTCCACTCCTGGCAAAAGCTCTTCTCACGAATTTGGGATAACCACAGTCACCACGACAGAGGTTAGAACAGAGGATCGTTCTACGGACTCCTAACACCCGTGGTGCCAGAAAGAAAAGCTTCTGGGTAAGATTCCGCGGCCGAGGCCACTTTCGTAAGAGCCTCATATAGCTCGGAGATGGCGCACTCAGTCTACCAATCTAAGTCACGTTGGTCACCTTAATCAGATAGAGTTGGCTGGCCTGGCATTTACTTCGTTGTGTGTACTGGAAGCAGCATACTCGTAACCCCATTAAGAACTCATTGTCTGAGACGGGGCAATGGTTTGATTTAACTTATAATCTGCAGTTATTCGCTTTATACTCATCGCCTTCACATTTTTGAAGTCAGCATATGTGGGATATTCACACAAAACGTGCATGTTGTCTTCGGACGGAACACTACAATGGCAAGAGCTATGTTGCGCTAATCTTCTTTTCTGAAGAAAGTCGTTCAATGAGCCGTGCTTAGTTACTAAATAACCTACACAGGGGTGGAACTTGAAGTGGCGAACGCGACTTCCGGGATGGATTGGCAGGTCGCTCTACCATATCTACTGTACTGCCACTGCGACTGCCACCTGGTGAAGACGCGTTGGTGCAGAAACTTTTTCTGGCTCCTTGAATATAACTCGCTCATTTCTCATAGCGCCATCCCTTTCCTTATGCTCAATACAATATCATACCTACACTGTATTGTATAAAATGTTGCCATGTTTTTCATGCTACTTAAGTAAGGGCTAATGAAAAAGACAGAGGCAGCAAAAGCTTATCAGTTTTTGCTTAATCACATCGACTATGCTATTTTTTTGTCGAATCACTTTATGTTTTATATTTCATAATTTTGAGAGGATCCAAGCTAAAATTCTTTATTTTTACTTCGTTAATTAAGTGTCACAGAGAGTAGATTGCTTTTTTCTTGTTTAACTAAATCTAAAGGAATTACTTTTATTTTCACCAAGAGATCAAGCTTTCTTCTTCCATGAAAGAGTTTTAACTTATTGTTACTTCGATATGACCTGCTAAGCAAAGTTTAGATTTTCTCTCCATCCGTATAACGGATGGTATAATTTCATCTCGTAGTAAAAATTTGAAATGACATAAATTGTGGAAGTTTTTTTTCAATCTTCGTTTGTAATGGCATTTTCCATAGAAAAGGATCGGACATCGACTTTAAGCAAAATTCTAAAACATTGGTCTATTAATCTCCAGAAAAAGCAAAAAAAAAAAAATAAATAAACCTAAAAGCGCAAAATTCGGGCAACTCACTAACGTTTGCAGTTACTCCAAGCAACTCGTAGGATGGCATGTAGATATAGGATGGCTGTTGACGAACCAATACTGTTTTTAGATAGTGAGAATCTTCACATGAAATGTGTCAAAATTTCATGACATTGGGACCATTAGCTTGCAAGTTACAGTAATTTCGCGAAACTCAAAACTCAGATTTGTTCATTGTCTTACAAAAACAAAAGAAATGTCGATAAAACAACAACTATAATTGTGCACTAGTGTACAATTTACACTAACAGAATGCTATAAAATTACGGCACATTTCGTTTGAATTTATACAAAAATGATATCAGTTCGTCAATAGCCATCCTATGAACTTATTGAGTGATTTGTCGTTAGTATATTAAATAATTAATTGTAAAATTTAAAAATTGTTTTAAATTATTTTATCGTAACCTATCAAACTTGTGGTTCACAGTACATTAAATTGAAACTACTGCATGGGTCGATTTGGCCTCGTCAACATTTGAACGTCTACAAAATTGTTATAAGGCGTACAAAATTGGTTAATATTTTGGTAAATATTATTTATATTAAAAGACCTTGAAGTAGCTATAATCAATTTGTGTCTATCTGATACAGTTTTCGAGACGACCGGGACATGAAGTTATTTGTAATATTTGATCCCTACGTGGAATCGCAAAAATTCGCAAAAGTGAAGGCAGGAATGTGAAATTGGTCAAAAACATTCCTCGATTGATTAAGAATCCAAAGCTAATAAATGGTTGTGATCTGGCTACATACGTGCCCACAATAGATCAGAATGTGAAATAACCTAAAAAAACGGATAATATTTTCTTACTTCTTCTATTAATCGCGATTCTATGAAGATATTTTCAAAAGACCGCCACTTACATATCAGCATCAACTTTACGCTCGGAACAAAAATCGCCCCGATCAGTTTACAAACACGTTCATAACTAACAATAAACTTTCAATTCCATTCTATTTCCAATTTATTCGATGCATCGTCATTCACGATTCAGGTTGTCTGTCTGTCTGTGCATCTGATATCTATTCGTGTATATGTTGTATTTAAGCGATAGGCCGAAATATTCGCGAATTAAATCGCACCGGTTATAAAAAAACTAGAGATGCAAAAAATTTGCTTCACGACGCAAATCGATCGGTAACAGTATTTTGGGTGAGATGAGGCAATTTTCTGAACTCCCGCATATGAATATTTATGAAAAGCCTAGATTTCATATGGCTACAAGTATACGTAAGCTTCAGTATTTTCGATGAGACTGGTTCCACGTTGAAGAGCGGTTTAATATATTAAATTTAGCGCAATCCTTTCGATCTACATTGATGTCTTATATGTATGCATATATATGTATATGTTCGGATATGTTTGATCATCAAATAAAGGGAAGAATACTAACAATAAATAATAATAAAAGTTATCTGACAAAAAGTTTAACTGCATTATATTTAAGTCGCGTCGTGTCTCCGTCTGAATCTATGTTCGCATAAGAATTTTTTTAAAACCCATTTACATATGGCTATGAATTCATAATTTTCTTCGATTCCTACATTTTCATTAAAGTAGGCGAAGTAATGTAAGCCTTGCTCAGTTGTAAAATTGTGGCTTGTTCATATTAAATATTTAAATTTAAGTTGTGGTAAACTAAGCAGTGTAGCGTATAAAATGGTCGACTACAATATTTTAATTTGTTTTAACTTAAGTCATTGCAGTAAAGTTGCTTATGTTGTGAATGCTCAAATCTTTTCAAGACGCTTGTTCAAATCATCTGACCTATGGACATCGTGGATAATATTACTAGACTAGACTGACTAGATTATCCATCCGGTCTATCATTTTGAGAAAACAGACTCGTTAGTCTTAGTTACTACTCTTCATCCATAGAATTTTTTTCTTTGGTCTAAACAAATTATAGTGCAAGTTGTTACTTAGTTATGCAAATATATCACATTCTGTAGAAAGACTTGATTTCTTTACCTTTAAACATAACTTCCAAGTAGTAGTTTCCTACTTTTACCTTTTTTGTAATACGGCCCAAGCAAGTCAAAAGTTTACTTTCTCTATTTAAGCCTATATTCTTTCAACAAGTCACATGGTCAAAAGTATTAAGCGGTTCGGCTCTCACTATAATTTACGTATTTTGTTAATTTTCCTGAACGGTCTAATTACTTCGGTTAACTTATGTGTATTGTAAGTAGCAAGTATGACTCGTTCGCTCTCTGTCATTAAGAGTAAAATATGAAAATAAATTCTAAAATTCATTCATATGCTAATTAATAAACTGTAACAACACTTCAGTCAGCAAGGTTTCAAACACTTGGTATTCTGACGCTGCAAAGAAAAACTGTAATACCACAAAGTAAACCAGGAAGTGTTTGTCTATTAACATATGTACAACCGTAGGTTGCTTTTCTGAACACAAAAAAAGATGTAAAGTAAGCATCGAACGAGACCTGGTTTTTGCAGGATATTAGAAAAGAAGACTTACTACTCTGCGGGCCCGTCATTTTTCTAAACTTGAATTCTTACCGTAGAATGAAACCGTGAACATGAAAGGGAGATTAGTTTATAATTGCTCTTCTGCTTTTATTGGCATCACATTTGATCAAAATTAATCATAAATTGTTGGAAAATTATAGAAAAAACTAATCAACTATCAATTGCAAAAATAAATTCCTATCGTTTTTTCATCAAAATAAAATCTCTATTTTGAAAGAAGTAAAAATAATCTAGTGTGCGACGGGCCACAATTGAAACCATTCCTCTACAGTTATTCGTATAATGATTTTGTGGAACAAGACGTTATAAGGGAAGGGGTTGAAACAATGATCCCATCTGAACAATTTTCAGTAGCGTTTGTCCGTCGGTCAAAATATATCGTCGGATCAAGGTTCATCAAATTATATCACAAATCTCAACCTTTGGGTTGAAAAAAACAAGAGCGGCATTCGGACAGACAATGCATTCGGACGGATGTATACATCCGCACAAACTTAACATACCCTTGTATCAGGAAAGGTCGAACATTATATACGCAACGTCAATTCGCTTAGTACAATTTCCCATTTCTTTTTTTGTGTAAAATACCAAAAATTACGTCTTGTTTCCATGTAAAAATATAATTTTTGCAGGATTTCTTAAATGGATTTGAATCCAAAAGAAAGGCTTACTTTGTTTAAGTTTGCTACGCTTAATTTCTCTGTCAATTTCTTTTTAAGGACCAATTTTGATTATGAAATATTAAAGGAAAAAAAGAGGCTTCTTTTTCATGAGAACTATAGTAGAGTGTCGGGTCAATTCGGGCATTTTCACTTTATAAAAGCTTACTAGTTGGAATACAATAAATTGGCCTACGTGGTACAAATTTGGTACGGTTAGTCAAACTACTACTATGATGCCATTTTTGCCGTGAAATGTTAAAAATTATACCGATCTTATTATTTAGCCGCAATAGCTGCCCTATCCAAGCTGTCTTTGACAGCGTTCGTCCTGGGGCCAAAACACGTTAAAGCATCAAATTTTGTTAAAATATCTCAAAAATTTGCGATCTAGAAATTTAACATAAAATTGTGTAGATGAATATCGGATAGATCGACGGACAGACAAGATTAGATCGATTAAAAAAGTGATTCGAATGATGATGAACGATGAGAAGCGAGCTCTTTTGAAAAATGTTTTGACCAGCATTAACTTTTTCCTTTTGTCGTTCATTACGTAACATACTTGCGCTAATATATTGATTCTGAATTGAACGATATAATAATAATAAATGTTGCGTTCGTCTTGAGTCCTTCTAGATTTAGTGTGAGAGAAGTGTGTTATGTCAAGCACCTTTCATCGTTACCTACATAATTGGATCTTGAAATACCGTCTTATTGACGATATTGACAAAAGAATGCATTTTTTCGACTATCGTTGTAACAAATGAAGCACTTTTCGCTCAGATACTTAATAACACTGTTGGAGGAGGTTACTGATAACAAATATCACTCCTAACATGTATGTTTTTTGGAAAAATCGGTAAAGGTTTCTTCCACACGTTGCACTGCGAAAAAGGAAGAAGATTCTAATGAAGATGGGACCACAGCGTACTCCAATATGTACTGAAAATATTTTTGTTATTTTACAGTAAGAGGGACTGAAGATAGAAAACCAATGTTAGTTAAGGATCGTCTTTAGAAACTTGAATTCAAGACAACAAAGTTTATGGTAAACTTTGGACGGAGATTTGCATATGTGTTTATAATTAAAGATAACTCGGCTCAAGAGATTCTTGCGCATTCCAAGGGGGCTCTTGATGTTCTCAATTATGGTTATGGAGACGCAGCCGAACACCCTATACTTAACGCCTTCACTCCATGAATCCATGTTAAGCCTCTAAAGCCACATGTATTTATGCGTATTGTATGTAAATTATAAATAATTACCATAATCTCTTACTGTGTAGGTTTTTGGAAATTGAAAAAGGGTGACTATATTAACAATTGAAAAAAAATATTTATCAATAAGTCATTTAAATATTCAAATATATGCGCATTTTTTAATACTTAAATATGCAGCTAAGTGTGGATTGTGTAATAGCTTTGAGTGAGAGTACCTCCAAGTATCTCAGTTATAATTGCGACATTAATTGTCTTAATTGTGCAATTGGATGATTATTCAAATATTTGATTGTGAATTAAAAAAAAAAAAAAAAAAAAAATAAATAAATGAAATTTAAAATGAAAAGATGAGCTGTCTAGACAGATGTTTAGCCTTTCGAGAATTAGAGTAAGTAAAAAATTCACTGAAATTTTTGTTTAACTAAAAAAACCTTATACTTAATCCAGATATCATAAACGGGCAACGCCCACTCATCTTTGAACTCTTATTGCAAATGAAAAAGCAAATGCCATCGAAGCGATCATATTCAAATGGGATTCGACACGACTCGATTCAGAGGGTGTTGAAGCATGCAAGCAATTTCACATTGCATTATGCACAACTGAATGAGTATTCAGTTCAGTCGCTAATAACAAAAGAAACAAAAGATGACCGCGAAAATAAGAGTAAGGCAGGCTAACAATATATCGGCTTGTACTGAAATATGAATGAGAATTAATGCGCAAGATTAGGAAAAGAAAGAAAACATTATGGGAAAATTAAAATTCTTTCGCGAAAGATATGCAAAAGCAATGGAATCTTGCGAAACGTTTTAAGCGTCTTATCTACGCAATGTGGTCGTCTCTTTTAATCTAAGCTAAGATAATTTTGACTGGAAATGCTTACAAATGAACATAAATACTTTCTAACGGCATCTGTTAGTTTAATAGATGGGAGAGAAATCAACAGTTAAGACATTAGGTCACAACTTCCCAGCAAAGATTCATTTGAATCAAGTCGTCTTATTGCTTCAAGATCATGGATCCTTTTCCGCTTACTCTAAAGCATATATTAAGCCGATGAAAAATTTACAATGCTGTTACCGTTTAGTTGAACCAAACATGACCAATTGTGTGAAACGACAACATCTCGGTAAATCAGTTAATTGTGTCGACCTCTTTAGTGATATATTCGTGTGCTCGTCGAGCACAGAGTATGTGTAGTATGAAATTAGATTGTGATGAACGAGGAAATTCGATAAGCACGGATGGACGGATCATGGCGTGATCGTCATACACACTTAGCTGGTAAAGGTTGCTCAATGGGAGTTCTAGAAGCAATATTGGAAGTTGTTTGCAAACTAAAAGTAGTGCGATTTTCTGTTCGAAAGCCAACTTTGACGGGCCACTTTCAACGCATATTTGTGTGTTTAAAAAACAAACAAATTTCTTGTTATGGTATTTATAGACTCTTTCGAAATTAAATCGAAAGGGAAAGGATTAAGAGCATATCATACTAAATGTTATATAAGTATTGCTATACCTATCATCGAAGGAGGAGGGGTGCATTCATTTTGTCTACTCGTTTGCAACCCTCAGAGACTCCAAAAAATACGTTCTTTAGAAAACCGTGCAAAAAGAAATCGTGAACAAAAACAATGCATGCAACATACGGGAATTCCTGCAAGATGAAAAAAACCAAAATATTTCCCCCAAAAACCGTGCAAAAAAAGTAATAACGAAATCTATATTTCATATTTATAAAAGAAAAAGAGTTCAGTTTCATTATAAAAAAGAAAAAATAGTTGAAATTAGTGTACAGTGGAAACTCACTCACACATGACATAAAAATCTAAATTGAAATTAGGAATAAAAGTCAGTTTTGTGCACGTCTTGACAACAAGCATGTATGTTGGACTAAAAACGCTATCATCAGTGGATATGTCAGATATACACAAATGTCGATTTTGATTCAAACGAAGAATTTCACTCTTTATTAAGGGTCAAGCAGTAATAGTGGACCATGTCACTAGCACATATGTGGGTATAAACCAACCGACTTCTGATCACGGTGTTCACCCAATCGTATTTTGTTGCTGTGTACATAAGTTCTTCTGTAATACATTCTCAAAATTAGATTAAAAAAATATTTTTTTTTTGGGATTCAGGCTACAACGAAAAATTCGTGCAAGAAAGTGTATTTACGCTTATTGGTAAACCGTGATATTTAAAAAGCGCGTAAAGAAGGTTCGTGAAAAAAAAGTGTTGTTACCTATATTAGGTACGCGGTAAATAGCAATTGGCGCAATTTGGCGCAAAGATTGAAAGGTGTTGCCCAAAGCTTTGTATTCAAATCCCCCCTAATCTGTTGAATGGCACGACTACACCTGTTTTCAAAAATAAAACAAATTTGGCTTTTGCCTCGTCACAACGATGAAAATTTTCATTTATATTCTATGGGTGGTCGTGCAGGACATGTGTAAAAATGAAAAAGACAGTCACGCCTACTCAATATTATAGAATATTAAAATTTCACTCTTTTATCAAATCGTTTGCAGCAATCAGAGATAAGCTTCAGAGGCTATATAATGTTTACATATAATTGATCAGCATCGAACGGTGATGGGTATAAAATATTCGGCCACTGTCGAACATAACTGTTTTACTTGTTTTTTTTTTTGAATTGTATTATTTTCTTCTGAATACAAATGACTTTGAAAAGAGCGGAAAGTTATTTTAGGTATGTATGCAAAGCTATTTTTTAACCATTGACTGGAGGTTTATTTCGGGATAAAACAAGCAAATATCTAAGCAATAGTTTCTTGGAAGTATTGATCAGGGATCGTAAGTTATGCAAATTTAGACAAACATAAGAAAACACAGAAGCAAATACAAGAAAAAATTCTCTGTTTTCTTTCTAAATAGCTTCAATTTCTTCCCTGTCGTGGGCGTGCCTGTTTGGAGTTCGTGTTCATATTTTAACCTTGTTTTCATATTTAAGCAAGGAACGTATCCATCATCTTTCGATTTCCTATTTTTACTTTTCTGTGCGTCAAATAGACCCACCTTGATAGAAATAGCTTTATGTCATTGGCTTCGGGAAAAACCGACCAAAAAAAAAAAAAAATTGGGTGTAGATGTTTAAAGATCTTTTCTTATAAGTAGGAGTCATCAAAAATTAAATCCTTTTATAAGCATCTTTTTGAAGTTGAAAGAAATGAATTAAACATTTTTATTGTCAACGACTATCTATGCCGAACTGAGCGTAAGTTTTACGACCAATGCCCATAACTGTCAATACTTCTATCCTACGTAGGTAAGTAAGCAAATTTTGGCACATATATGTATGGATTTGAGATACAAAAAACTTCGAGAAGAATTGAGAAAGAGATCTTAGTGGAATAAAGAAGGAAACGATTTATAAAAAGTTGTTAGCTTACCCTTGAATAGTGGGCATAATTGTCCTAAAGCCCCTATGGGTCCTCTGCCCGTATACTGTCCTATTGATAATTCCATAAACAATAACGGTATGCTACAAATAATTAAAATAATGCAATACGGAACCAAGAAAACACCTGTAAAAGTAAATAAAAAAACATAAATAAATATAATACAAATAATGACACTATGCACGTGATATTTGATAATATATATATATACATATATATATATATATATATATACAACATATATATATGTATATATAATATACGTATGTAATAATGTAAGCATGAATGTATGAGAATGTATTAGCGGAAGTTGCAGTTGAACGTTTCAGTTTTGCATATAAAATTAAAATTAAAATTAAAATTTCATTTTCAATAGCAGGTATCTAGTCTTAGATTTAATGACAAAAACTAGTTTTTTTGTTTGCTTGGCGTAATTTATATGCATTACAATAATAAAAGTAATAATGATAATAATAAGCAATATTTTAAACACCGAGCACAATTTGAGTTAAAAATCTTACTTAAAAAAATTAAATTTGTTTTGCTTTTTTTTGCTTTTCAAATTTGCTTTAGAAAGTTTTGTTCTCGCTTTGAAGTAAATGAAAAGCAGGTTGATATATAGTTTTATTTAAAAACAAAAAAAAAAAAAAGGAAAAAGCAATCAAAAATGTTTTTAAAACAAATTCGATTTATATATGAAGTAATCTACCGGACTGCTTTTCAAAATGGAACGGAAATCATGCATAAACATTGAAGAATATGTGATCAGCTGACTAACTAACTAACTGACTAACTAACTGACCGACCGACTGACTTTTATGTATACATGTGTATAGTTAGTACAGCTGCATAAAACTCATTGAAAATTGTTCAATACTAATACATATGCACTACTAAATGAGGTTTCTTAAATTCAAAAATTATTACTTATGATGTGTTGTGTGAAGAAAAAAAAAAAAAAAAAACAAATAAAAAATGAAAAGGAAATTTGTATTTAAATAATAAATATCTAAGTAAATGGATGTAGAACGGCGTGTGCATGTATTTAAGATATTTTATTATTGTATGATTTTTAAAACGTGGGAATATGAAAAGTTTGCTTAAAAAGTTTTTGATTTCCGGCTTGGCCGGCTATATAGCTACCTCCTCCACTTTTATAGCACATATAAGGGAAACGCCAAACATTACCCAAACCCACCGAATAACCGATGCATGCCAACACAAATTGCATTTTACTGCCCCATTTTTGTTTACGTGGTTTCAAATTCGCCGTCTCATCAGTTGTATCCATGAAACTATCATCATCATCATCATCAACTCCGGGTAATCTAAAGTTCAATACAATTCAAATAAGTTAATTACTATTATATAACATTCACGTAGAAGCAATAAATATAACTTTAAAATTTCATTCATAAATTCTAGTCTCGGAAGCTACAAATATTTAAATTTTATTTGACGTACACGCACACACACCCATAAAGACATTACTAAAGCATGAGCATATATATTGGTTTCGAGGTCTCGTTTGCAACCAGGGGTGCTTATCGGTGACTTGACAAAACAAAATGTGCACGTACATGATCACACACTGTCTGTCCGTCCTCTCGGCCATTTGCCCCTGCTTTCGCTTTTTCGTCTTAGACTAGCAACAAACTAGATTTTCTCGTACAGGCTAACTTTTCACAAAAACTTTCATACGAGAAGACCGGGAAATGGAAAACACCGATCTAGGACACCCAAAAATAGATCTATGTGGTCTACACTCAAATCACTATTTCCGACCAATTTCTCGTCTTAAAATACTAAAAACTAAAGTTTGCTGCTGCATAACATCTTATCCTTTTTTGAGCTCATTTATATAGGAGAGGATTGGAACTATATTCCCACTTCATTGAAATGTTCCACGTTTTACTATCTTTGTTCAAGAAATATTAAAATTGCGAAATTTTTTCACATAATCATTTTTGCAAAATAGTCCCTTCTAAGTGCAGTAGTCGTACACACGGTCCGATCCAAATCGTTTCGTTTGTCGTTTGGCCGAAACCTTTGAAAATATCTCCGAAATTGCAGCGTTTGAGTTGAATACGAAAATACATGGACACACAGCAAACGGACAGACGGATATCCATGCTCAAATTGATTTAGAAAATGATTTTGTCTTTATTGCTATAACAAAAGTAAGTAAGTGTATCTCCAGTTCTTCCGGGTGTTGCATACATCCGCCAAAACCTAACATAAGCCTACAACAAGTGCTATAAAAAGCGTTGACACCAAAACAGGTGCAACCTGTTTTCTTTTTGCTCTAGTTCAAATATGTATGTATGTATATATAAAACAAAAAAAAAAAAAAAAACAAGAAAATTATTTTGTTTTCCTTCTATTACATACAACAAACAAATCATATATTTTTCCTTAGTAAAGCTCATTGAATTGTTGTCAACATTTATTTATTTAATAAATTTTTTTAAAGGGGTGCTGTTGCCTCTCTTCACTTGAATGCGGTAATCTCGATGGTCTGTATTTGTGTGTTTTTTTTATATTAGTTTTGTTACTTCGTTTATCATACATTAAGAAACTCTCATCGCAAAGGATATAATGGATTTTAGATCATCTTGCATTTCTTGTCTGATCTATTCGTCTAGCAAACTCTCTCTCTATCTCTCTTTCTCTTTTTTTTAACGTTTTCTCTAACCTCTATTTATATGTAATGATTAATAATTAATTATTTATAGTGAATATTGATTGACTGATTGATGATCTGGTTTGAATTTTAGAAGCAATGAAAACTTCAAACTAAATCTTGTGCTCAACGGTCTTTTAACTCATTTATTATTCGTAACATATTATTGCATGTACTGAAAATGGTGGGTATTTAAGATTCGGCTTACTGGTTGCATAGTTTTCTTCACTTTTTTTTTAATCTGACTTTTAATGTAAATAATACTTTTTGTTCATTATTTATTACATTACAATGCGCATGCAATGTTTTCAATTATATAATTAATTTAATTACAAAAACAATATTTATATTTATAATAAACAAAGAAAAATCTCTATATGTATTTGCAAACGTGACGCGGTGAGTGTAAATGAGTAGAAAACCCTTTTGGATAAGTCTCTCTGAAATATCCCGTATATATATTGAAGGTATATAACTACCCTATTTGTCGTAATTTTAATGTTGACTTTCTCTGTAAGTTTTTGGTTATTCTTTAATTCCTCGAAGATCTTAAAGTACAGATGGTATACGAACATAGATCTTATTTACTATCAAGGTTTACGGATGGAAATACGGACGGAATAAAAGCAAGCTTTTATGTGCACATTTTTCAGTTTGCTCAGTACTTGACGAGTAGGCGTAAGACAAATGGACAGACAAACATGGCTGGATCGAATGAAAATCGATTCGCATTTACTCGATGGCATTTATGTCGTTTCCTTTCGGATATTGTATGCTGGATGCTGGAGGTAGCAAAAAAAGTAGCAAATGTTGCAAATAAAATGCACATCTGGATTAAATTAAAATTTGTAACCAGCTAACTGCGTAATATATTATCAAATGTCCCGCACCTGTATAATCGAATGACGTGTGCACACGTCGATCGCATACTAAATCTTGCGGAGAAATCAAAGTAAAGCGAATAAAATTTTATTTTTATTAGATAAAAAATGAATAGTTCTTCGCTGCAAAGTTATTGTTATTGAAAATTGCCAAAAAATAATAAAACTCTTGATCAGGAAACATGAAAACAAGTGTTTAAGAAATTTAGTGAAACTCAGGGATCGATTGCCACGGAACTTCTTGTGGATGGCAATTTTTTGCGCAGACGGCAAACATTGGCAAAATGAACTTGTCACTGATTGTTCCGAAGGAGCGTGTAGGTGATTTCTTAAAATTTACACCAGGTATACTGACATTAGAAAGATTTTATTGAAATTTTTAGTATTTATAATGAATCGTAACTTTAATGTCACACGGCATGTATATGCGTCGACCAAACCAATATCAAAATTTGGACTGAGCTAAAGACACGTCGAATGCAGTCAACCGATGAAAGCAGCAGATGATACGTCAGTCAATAAGCTCATAGTACGACATATAGATGGCGCCACTATTGACGAATCCATATGATTTTCAGATAGTACCAACCTTCAGACGAAAGTTGTCAACATTTTATGACATTTCAACCCTTAATTTACAAGTTACAGATTTTCCAGTGCTGCTACTTTTTAAACATTACACCATTTGTGGAGCGAGGACATATTATGTTTGATTCAGAGTTACTTTCTAAATCGATTTAAGCTTGTTTTTCCATCGGTTCGTTGCGCTTTCTTATGTTCAACCAACGACCCGTTGGCAAGTTTTGAGATATATTGACGAAATTTGATACACCGACGTATTGCGGCTTAAAAACAAATGCTATGGGAAATGGTTCGGATTGGGCATATATTGGTTTATTTTGAAAACTTGTTATATGATAATTTGTAGGCTAGCGCAAGGTAGCGCATGGTAGGCCGCGGACTGCTATGAACTTTTTAGTTGTTGGATGGGAAAATCTGGACATCGTATATAAATAATTATATACATATATGTGTATTCATTATTTCGTCTGTATTTTCATTCATTCCAATGTAGGCTGTCATATGCAAGTATTTAAAGTTAACTCTGCTATGAATCTGAATATTTTGTCGAATTGATGGGTATTCAATAACGTCGCTAAGTTGCAAATATATTATTAGAGTACATTTGTTTTTTTTTTATTTTGTTTTTAACCATAAATATATGCAAAATTGATTTACATTGCATAATATTTCATATCGTGCTAATGTATTAAAAGTTGAATAAATATTTGCTCACACTTTTATATCCCTTTAACACTAGATTTTAAAATTTATGAAAATTGAAAAAATCAATAGCAGAACGGAGTGGCAAACAGACAATTAACAGCTATTAAGAAGCTATAAATAATAGTAAATAAGTGGTTTTATTTACATCGTATGGTATTTTTGTAATTTTCTTTAATATTATTTCCATTAAAATGATAAGAAACGCACTCAGTTTTTCTTAATCTTGAAAGCCGGTTTAACTAATTCGCCGGAAACTGTGGTAAGCACAGCAACGTGATTGTGATCTTAACACAATAATTTTCTTTTTTCTGTGAAATAATTTACTTCAAATTCGACCAACTAATTTGATAAATCCCTTTTTTAAGCCTGGGAAAGCGCATTATATCCTTTTAGTGTAATAAAGCATCTTAAATCAATGTTTTGCCGTACGTCCTTTATTAAAATATGGAAAAGTTTTAGAAATTAAGAGTAATATACAAACGTTTGGCTTCTACGCACATGATTATCATTAAAAGTAAAAATCTCTTTATTTGTTTGTAAAGGGTTTAGAGTAGATTTCAAAATATTACTCTCGACTTGTATCTGAATTTTGTTCTGGATCTGAATGTAAACTTTGACATTAACACATAATCACTAAGCCCGTAAAAAAATCTGCGGGCAAAATAAGTAGATAAAGCGTACCACCCCACACATATGGGTATGCCAAGATTCGCTCCAAAATGGACGCTAATGTTCATTTTACATAATTCATATAAAAAACAAGCAAAAAGACTACAGTTATTCATCTAACGCTTTTTCAAAATTAACCGTTATATGAGAAGTGGTCGAAAAAGTAGTCCGATCCGAACCATTTTTAACAAAGTTCATCGTTGTCCCAAAGCACGTCATTACACCAAATTTCAATAAAGTATCTCAAAAATTACGATCTGTAGGTTGAACACAGGAAGATAGGGCGGACGGACGGATAGCCAGACTTAATAAAAGTTAGATCTATCCCAAGTTCTTCTTGGTTTTGCATACTTGCGTACAAATTTAATATACCTTTGTACCGTAGGTGGTGTAATGTATAATCAGTTAAAATAAAATAATCAGAAAAAGTAACTTCTTGAAGGAAGTATTTGAAACCATGAGCGTTCACCAGTCGATTTGAAATGTAAAAAATTTCCAATCAAAGCATCGTTTAGTCGGTTTAGTGATCATAAATAAAAACCTTTGGAAACTTACATTTTGGCGATCCGATTAAAATGCGAGTGTAGATACGTCGATTGTAAATGCTTTGAGGATGTAGCGGAATTTTGATGGCGATGCGGCATAGTATTATTTATTTTTAAATTTGATTTTATTTAACTGAATTTTACTAATTTTTCCCTTTATGTATATGTATTATTTTTATTGACTGTTTGCGAGGTTTCACTTTCTAAATGTTTTCCGATTTCTTATCAATTCAATCATTTTTTAAAATTCAAAGATTTCGACCGAAAGGTTTGTAAGAAATTTTTGCAATTTTGCAAACGCTGGTTAAAAAGATACTGAAACTATTTCTATGCTTTGAGAACTTAAAAATCGTCTCTTTATAGTTTAAAGATAACTTTAATGTTAATTAGTTATTAAAATAGCGATAGAGTGGCCGAGTTTTAATTTCTGTCAACGAAAGATAAAAATGTACTAACTTTGTCTCACCGTTCGCAGCACAATAAGTAAATGGGTATTTTAGCGATCTTATAAAACGTTTATCTTCGTGGCGAATTTGAAAAAGTATGGCCCGTTAGATTTAGCCATATTTTTGTGCTTTGTGTCCGTCTGCCCATTCGTGCTTAGTTGTCAATTTTAAAGTCGCTTAAAGTTTCGTTTACTGGTCGTTTAAAGTTTTTCTTTAAATATCATATAAGCAATTACTCAAGGGATATTCTCTACGGGTGCAACACGGTAAGGGTGAGAAAGAAATGAGAAAGAGATAGGGAGATGGCCGTTAGCCTAGTGGATGCGTGCCTAATTGCTTACTTTTACGCTTTTACTATCGGAGCACTCACTACAACTATGATCACGTATGCTCCTACCGCACTGAGATTTGAACCCGCAAACACTGACTTGATAGTTGCGACTCTCATCTACTGGGCTATTCATGCCGATCACGCCACTTACTTCTCGTGATTTAGGTGGATTGTGAAAGTATCTGAAATTTTTTTGCATCGCTGAGTATTAATTGTTTCTCACACGTCTGCCTAATAAATCAATCTCATCGTAACATTTTAAAGGGAGAAAACTTTTTCTCGATTGTTAGTATTTCCTTTTTGTCTAATTGTAGTTGTGACTTACTGTGGTGATGGAGGATTGGCGAAATTCAGCAACTCATTCGGTGTTTGTGGTACTCTACGTATTACTAATCGCCGACCATCGGTTGAACCAATGCCTATCGAAGCTAGCGATCGTACTGATGTAACATCGGAGAAAATTTGATTTACGATATTGTCACGCAGTAAATAGGAATTGGTGTTCAAGTCTTTACCACCGCCGCAACTGGATGACGAGGGATGTATCAAACTATTAACTGTTAATTCATTGGAATCTGGTGTAAAAGCTAAACAAAAAAAGAAAACAATGTTTTTTTAATATAGAGCCGATATACAAAAGTGTACATAAGCAGGAGAGATGTGCTTTTCGTAAAATGTTAATTTTTTTTTTTATTTTTTATTTCACTAAACATTTTCAATCTATTTATTTGCCCGCTCGAATGTAAGTACATATGTATGTGTATCTATTGTATGTATTATAATTTGTACATTTTAAGGTGACGTTATGTGTTTGTGTGTGTTCCTCTCTGTTGGATTAATTGAATTAGAACAACGAATGTAATCTGGCGACAATTTCACGCTCACCTGACACCACAGAACGCATGCTGCTGTTGCGGTCGTAACGTGAACGCAAATCAATTCCCGGAGTTAATGTGTTCGTTAAATTGGATGCTAACAGAGCTGAGACGGGTCTCACAGTTGTTCTCACCGATGGCGATGATGATGAAAGTGTTGTCGTTGATGCAGGCGTTAGTGTGAAATAGTTGGCGGAATAAATTGAACTGATTGCGGGAATTGATGTATAATTTGATGCATCAACGACGCTTGTAATTGTATTTGTTGTTGCTATTGTCGTATCGTCGGCAGCGGCACTATCTGATTCGCAATCCTCAATTGTAAATTTAACACTTGTGTTCGCTTTTGTGTTATAAGCCGTTGATGTTGCCGTTGTCACCGCCCCGACTTCGTGTCCATTAGTTTGATGAATGATATCCGCGCCAGACAATGACAGTGTTGGCGTTATAAACGGTGTTTGATATTTACTATGCGAATAACGCTGCATTAGTCCCGGCGCAGTTGTTGTGATCGGAGATGACGGCGATTGTACTAGTGATGCTTGTGTTGAACTTGCGATGTTCATTGCTGCTTTCTGAGTAATATCTGTCAGATTAGGATTGCTAGCTTGCATAGGTCGTTGATCAGTGACTGTATTATATCGTGTCAGAGGCAGTTTTTGTAAACCTGTTAGTGATGGCGTGGATTTTGTAGGCGATAATTGTTGCGGTGTTCCTAACGGAGTTGATGCCGGGATTATAATGAACTTATGAGACCGCACAGAAGGTGTACGTATTAAGCGCGTTTGATCATCGTTATCACAACTCTCAGCTCCACTATCGTATAGCAAACTATGGCGAAAATTAACTGAGCTTTGCTTGCCGATCAACCCCAGATTGGGCGTAGGAGTAGGAGGAGATTTGTTAAGAATTCCTAAATTCAAAGCGGTTGGTGTAGATACAGTTTTGGAAAGTCTTACTACGTTATGTTCGTTGTCTTTAAAATTACTTTTTATGTCATCTTCTTTCGATCTTGTTGTTGTTGATGTTCCTGTTATAGCTGCTACGGCTGATGCTGTTGTGGTTGTTTCCATTTCGGCGAGAATTCCGTATTATAGTCTTTTTTATTGATATTTTATTTGATCGATTTTCGAAAAATTCTTTTTATATTTTAATTCATCTACAGATTAACGAATAATTAGCAAAATGAAATTAATTAAGTTTTTGTGCCCTACACGACTTGTAGTACAAGAGCATATTCAGTTTGCAGGGGTATATACAACACCCAGAAGGAGTTCAGCTAGAAACATCTTTCATAATATCGGGCTGGTCTGTCATATGGGCGTGCTTTGGCCTGAGAACCAACGCTTTGTAAACAATTGGGATCGGAGCACTTTTCGGCGCCTACCCACGCAACTACCTATTTTGAAAAGTCGTTGTATGAGTAACAGTGCTAAGAGAAGTGGTGTAGGGTATTTAACGGTGGGCCGTGGTCCACTGTAATATCTTTACTTGTTATATTTAAGTTTTTCACACATGCATTGTTTTCATATTTTGCTTTTAACATTCATTGAAGAAATATTTCTTCTGTCTATTACGTTAGTATTTTGTTCATCAATTTTGCTCTTCTTGTTGTCGTTGTTGTTTTTGTTATTATGGCTGTTGTTGGTTAGTGTTTTATTGACCTTTGACCTTGATACTGGTTTCATTTTTTCAAAATTCTCTTTAATTACTCATAAATTAGTGTGACACGAAGTTTTATATTAATGTTGTTTTTTTAATTCAATTAAATTTTAGATATGATAAGACAAACATTTATGCAAATACTTGTTTAGTTTGTGCTTTTCAAGATTAATAACTTTTGCTCTATCTAAAACAATGAAAGGGAAGCTTTCGAAATGTTTCGATGTTAATTATTACTCTCATGCTGTGGGCATAGTAGTAGACTGTGTCCACTTTACAGAGGGCGCCCTTAGGTTAAATTTAAAAGTCTCTTTTACTGTGATTAAGTGTAAAGAGACGTGGAAGTACATTGCATATTGGGGGGAGAAATTTATTTTCATTTTCTTTCTATCCGTTTATTCTTCAAGGGATTTCAAATATAAAATGGAACAAGTATTCTAAAAAAAAAAGATCCTAAAAAAAGGAAAAGAACTAAATTTGTGAAAACTGCAAAAGTGAAAATTTATACAGAATATGTGTTGTGCTTTTTGAGTAACAAGCCAAAAACATGGAAAGCAAAAGTGTTTACACTTTTTTACTGTATAGGCGTGCGGGCGTTGTAGACGTGTTCTTTGAAAAGTTTGGGACATTTCCAAATTCTTTTCGAAATTTGTAGGCGATTTCTTCATTTTTGCGAATGGAAAATGAACAGGCAGACAGTTGAATGGGCGAACATTCTCAGGTGCATATCTGATTTCTGATTTCAAACTGATCAAAAATTTATATACTTTGTGAGATTTTTGAAGCTTGCTTCTGTGCGTTGTGTAAAGGTTTTTTAAATAAATTGAGTTATGATATACTATAAAATTGAGCAGGTATGTTGAGGTAGTACAGCAGCGCCTATAGAAAATAGTTCAAATTTTTTGTAGATTTGTTTGGTATAGTGTGTGAGTAACGAGCAAAACACCAATTTTTTATTCCTTTTGAAAAACAGAGATGTCCTTACTTTACGTACTACTTTAGGCGTGCCCTTCGACCAATTTGACTAGAATTTCCGACGCTTCCGCCATATTTGAAGTCGGCATATGAATCCTCATCCTTCGGTTATGAAGATGGAAAATAAATGTGGGCCGTGCGAAGTTTTATTTTTTTTTTGAATAAAACTTCGCGTTACTTTTGTAACTTACAAATGTTGTGTACTTATATTGTGTTTCTATTGTAAATTTTGGAAAAAAAGTATTTGTTGTTTTTGCTTATGACGTATACAGATGTCTTTTCAAATGTATATCTTTCACCGCTATATGCTAGTTATAAAAGCATGATGTATATTGAAAGTCTTTTATTGCCACTTATTGACTACTACGAGTATGTAGTAGCCTTACATATTCTAACGGGATAATTACTACTGCGTGGTAAGGTAGGATAATTATAACTTCCTATGAGTGTACGTCATACCCGGGAAGCCTTGACACACCTATCATTACGCATTTATCGTTACGGCAACCAATTTACGATGTTTGCGTGCCCAAGTCTGTCGTCTAATGAAGAATAGGTGAACAAAAGCCTTGCTTTAATGAGTTCGGCGCCGAAAGAAATGATTTATTAGACAAGCAGCTAACTGTTGACGGGACTTGAGTCTACTGCGAAGTAGAGCAGGTCTAAAACTCATCCTCCGAACGTTTGCAGTGCCTTTTTAGTCAGCCGGCGCTTCAAATTGAGCATATGAAAGGAACATTCAGAAATGAGGTTGTAAATGTTAATTGAAAATTAATTTTAAGCAAGTAAAGACATTATAATCGGCCACGGCCCACCATTTAATATCATCTGCCAATTTTTTCAGTAAATTACTCACGCAACGACTTTTCAAAACAAAGTGTTATATGGTAAGTGGTCGACAAATGGGTACGATCCGAACCATGTTTAATAGTGTTCGCACTTGGGCCATCGTGTACCAAATTTCATCAAAATATCTGAAAAATTGCGATCCGTAGGTTGAATACGTGAAAGTAAAATGGACAGACGGACAGGCAAACTTCAAGATTCAGGCAGATCCAAAAAGCGTTTCTGTATAATACAAGTTGTGTCTATCTCTAGTCATATCTCTCAAGCTGCACACATCCGCACAAACTTAGCCTCTCCTGCGGCACAAATGACGGGGGAGATAACAATTTCTTTGCTTTATTAGCGAAATTTTATCCCTTCAGATTACTATTTGTTGCTAAAGACGAATTTGCGCCAATGGAGAAATTAATCAAGTCAGAGTCAACAATTGGATCTTTCTTGCTTAGTTTGAAGGCCAAAACGTTCGATTGCGACGGTATCTGCAAATGATTTGAAATGAGGGTAAATGAGAAGTACTTTTGACATCTCTACGAAATCTTAATCGAAATAAAAAATTTAATTTTAAGGGTTTTTTTTTGGTGTCGAATACTTGCTTTGAAGCTTCTAGAATAACATAGAAAAAAAATTCAATACCGCAAGGGAAGGGGGAAGGGAGGAATGTTACTTTGTCAACTGGATCCTTGCTGTTAAGTTATAGTCGAACATCTCACCAGATTACTTCTAACCTCTTGCCTTCGGAAAGTATTTAAATTCACTTAAAAGCATTTTCAAACAGAAATGTGCTAGCGTAGCTTCACGTACATGGCCCTTTGTTTGGAAAATTTGAAAGCTTTTGTTGTTTTTGTCGAGAAATTAAAAATTTGGTTTCAAGTTTTTTTGGTGTTGATTATGAATTCAGCTATTGAATCATTCATTTTTTTGCCGCGGGCTCTGCCATTTCGAAACGTCCACGGAAACGCGAATGGAAAATGAGTGTTTTTGTCTTTGGTCAATGCAGTGAAGGGGAAAAGCGAATGGGGAAAAATATTTCGACTTAAAGTAGGAGTTTTACGAGGTGCAGACTAATGGAAAATATAATAAAAATATTTGTAATAAAAAAACATGCAGATAACACGTTTGGAAACTGTAAACGATTTTCTCCAGAGACGTGCATAACTCATTTTTTCATCCGTGGTTTTAACAGTATCTTTACAATGACATTCTAAGCAGAAGCAAACAGAATGTTTTTGGATAAATCGATTTAAATATTTTTTATTGATAAAAAAGTGCCTTTGATTTGATCGAAAATTGAATTTTTTTTATTCGAACTCTCGTTAATCGTCCAAAGATAATACTTTCAAAATGTCATACGTATTTCTTTGGCTGTAGGAAGGTAGATAAAACGCTTCCATTTCTTTTTTTTTTGCAATTCACATAAATAAAAAGGCACCAGTTACTCTGTCTGTTCCTCGAGATCCTTAAAAAAATTTTTTTTTGCAATTTTTCAAAAAGAGTTCAATATATGCTTAGTAACCTTCGACAATATTCCATTGCTTTTGCTTTCATCCCAAAAAAAATTCTTAAACCTACGCTTTTCTTAGGCTGTTAAATTGGCTTCTTCCCTATAGGTTGATTTATTTTTCGTCCCGTTTGTTGATGAAAGAAACTCCATTGCTCAAGCTAAGTTTACATTTTCGTCAATCGCTTTTTCATCGATCTATGTGTGTTTTTGGAATTACTAAAGTTCAGTTATAATTTCTCTTTACGTTTACACTAAAATTCCAAGCGGGAAAACAAAACAAAACAAAAGGCTGCCATTCGCAAAAAAGTATATAACTGAAATCTGACCGAAATATTTATCTGAATTACGCAACACAATAAATATATATATCTATCTTTATTTTTGGTGGGGATTAGTTGTTTTCTTTGAAGACTTAATTTCTACAACTTGATGATAATAAAAAAGATTTTTTATACCTCGCACCAAACAACTGAGAGATGCCAACTTTTTTCGTCATGTTTGATTCGTAAACTACGTAACGCAAAGAAGAATGCTTTGAAACTTATATAAATAAAATTGCCCACATTGTTTATGGGTACACCCACGACCGTTGGCTTGAAATATCCAGAAATATTGATTAGAAATCGTATAAAGTAGGTGTATGAAGTACATGTCCGTCTTTGTGCCTATCCTTCTTTCCGTTCTTGGCTCGTCCAACCGACCGACCGCTGTCTTTTTATATCATCTATTGTTGGAAACTTGATGAATTCTGATTAAGTCTTAGATAGTGACGTCGGTGATTATATAACCAGAAAGAGACGTGACTCGCTGACAAACTCAATCAAAATAGGCAGAGTACAAAAAAATTTGATTACAATTTGTAGCAAGTATCAACTTGGCACACACTACTATAATCAGAAAAGACCTCTAAATTTATGGAATAAAAAGTAAACACATTACAGTCGGCCAAGGCTGATCTTTAAATACTCTGCACCACTTCGCTTAATACACCGAAAAGTATACATATAAAGAGGCATGAAACATTTTTATATTAGAGTTTTGATAATTGCCATATAACGATTTTTCAAAAAACGACGATGTTCGAAAAGTTGATTCAATTCGAACCATTTTCGCGTCCGTCCTTGATCTTGACCCTTAAACACGTCGATGAGCAAAATATTATCAAAATATTTTACAAACGGCGACCTGTAGATGGAACACAAGCACACATGGGCACCCTGGCACACGGAGGCAGAGACATGGAGACAAACATTCTTAGATTGACTGAGACGATTGGTATAATAAAAGGTAGGTGTATCTGAAGTCCTTCTGAGTGTTACATACATCCATGTAAACTTAATGCATCCGTGTACCACAAGTGGTGTAGGGTACAAAAATAAGCGCAGTAAATCCAAAAATGTGCCGGCATTGAATGGAAATCTAACTTATAACAGTTCTATTGATATCAAAATTAGAGTAATTACTGTGGAAAAGATCCGACTCACACGCTCACATACCTAGTACACCATTTCACAATTTTTGTATGTTGGTTGGCGGGTTCACCACAAAGCGAACGTGATAGTTGTGTTTGCATATTATTATGGTAGAAACTGAAATACGAAACAAAGGGTTTTAGATGAAGGGCGCGGATGAAATTGAAAAGTGCACGACACGTGCCCACAAAAAAACTGTGTAACTGCATAACAGCTTAAATGGTAACGTATGCATCTATAACTTGACATTAATATTTAGGCGGGCCTTTTGAATGTTTCTGGCCAATAAGCCATTGATAACAATTAAGCGATTGAGAAGAGATCTTCATATATATTTGCATGAAATGGTGGGTGCTCAAGATTCACTACACTTTGAGTGCCTTTTCTAGGTTTGGTGAAACAAATCCAAATTTACTCCTTTATATTTAAATCATTTATAAGATTTTTATTACATTATTTATTTTTGCATATATATCGGGTTTTAATTGAAAAGCATTCAATTATTATTATATTTAGAATAATTCTTTAGATAAATATCCGTAAATGCATTCAGCAGCAAATTGAACATAAATTCTCCCACATTTGACTTTATACAAACTTTTCATGCGGCAACTGTTTAGCGGAGAAATTAGACACGCATATCATGTATATGTTGAAAATACTTTTCAATTAATTAATACTTAGTTTTATATTCTATTTAGATATATGTATTTACTAATTGATAGCATGTGAAATTATATATATTTTATCCATACAGTTTTTTCGAAATAAATAAAAATTTAAAGATTTTACTTAATTATTTATTTACTCTTTTATTTTGGATAATAAACGCACAAACTTTTAAATTCAAGTGAACAAAAAAAAAAAAAAAAAAGAAAACAAAAAACGAAAAAGCGCACTTAAAACTTTAATATTTTTTATTCGTTATTTATTTAATTTACTGCGCTCGAAATGTTTGTCTCGTACACACACGGGCTGTCAAATGTCAACTGATCTAGAAAAATGTGAGAATATCGCTTACAATTTTGTTTCATTTTTATTATTGTACAACTAAAAGATACCCTTATTGCTATTTATTGCATACATTCTATCGCATTTACACGCATTTAAGAGTGAACGATCTTTACACTTGATAGCTAGATTGATACACAGTGACGGATCTATATCTACGTAAACGATAAATACATTTGTATTCGCTTCTAGTTAACCGCAAATTAGTGACTCGGTTTCATTTAATTTTTTCTGTTTTGTTTTCGTTTTCTTTTTCGCGAAAGACTAAGCTTAGTTTCTTTACGTAGGTGTTTTCTATAATTTGTCTTTGTGTCCTATGCGCTGATACAAAGAAAGTTTAGAAATACGCGTACGCGCGTAAGAGTACATAAACACACAGAGAATGGTTTTAAGCGAACATCTTTTCTCTATTCTCTGATATGTTTGCTCTTTTTCATTTTTCTCGCTTTTTCTCTACTCTTTTATAGTTACTCAGAGTTATAGTAATTTTATATTATCGCAATTAAGAGCTTGTTTTACTTCTTATTTGCAACTGAATTCTGTCCACTCTTGTGTCGAAAATAAATGTGATCGATTTGAAGAATATATTTAATACAAAAAATCTTTTTTAAATCTGACTGACTGATAAGATTGCCGGCTATGTAAGTGTTTACAAGCACTTTTATCTTTATCTATAACATATTTATCGGTTTTGTTGATTTCTTCTTCGTTTTGAATTTATCAAAACTACGTACACTAGGATGTATGACGGCATATTAATTTCGTCAGTCCGCTCTTATACTCATCATCGAAAGATGATCGGGTTACATTCATTTTGTCAAAACGTTTGTAACGCCCAAAAGAAAGTTTCAGAAATCACACAAAGTATATAGATTCTTGATCAGCATGAAATTCCGAATCGATGTAGACATGTCTTTTTGTCCGTCAGTATAATGTCTGTTGTAAACTTTCTCTTAGTCGCAAAAATGACGCTATCAACTTCACATTTGGCAGAAACATTGAAAGTTCTCGCACACGGTTTGGCATTGAAAATGGACCAAATTGGTCGAGGACATGTTGGTTGTTTATTCTCATTACTTAAACTACAGCATTTAAATGTACAAAAATTTGAACGCATGTGTTATGGGCCGTAATGTCTGCACAAAATGGAACACTACAGTGTATCAAATTTAATTTTTTTTCAATACTTTTAAGCTTCAAAATCCCAAAAAGTATACAAATTCTTGGTCAGTTTCAAATTTGGAATGCAACTAAGCATGTCCCTCTGTTCCTCCGTTCGTCTGGATAGGTTTAGGATAATATAAAAGATTCGATCGGTAAAGTTGTACAATTTCCGGATCAGTTTTGCAAATCAATTTTCAAAGTGAATGTGATTTATTCGGGAACAAGTTTAAAATATCTTCAACGCTTATAGGACGGATTTACGCGACCTTCATCTTAAGCACATTTACAATGACATCAGTTTTTAGGACCATTTTGGATGGATTGTTAAGATGGCTCTGACAACAACATGTGAATGTTTAAATGTAGCTGTGTTGCATCCGTTTCAAGACCATAACTTAACGACTTAATATTTCTCTGTAAAAATGCAGTGTTTTGCAAGCGGAGTAATTTGCTTTATGGCTACCACATGAAATCTGTATGCGAATCATGTTGATTTAGTTCAGCTTATTCGCCATGTTATTATCACAATTCATTTAAAAACTATCTTTTTCATTCAAGGTCAAATTAGAATGGAATGGTGCTTTTGCTGACCTCAATTGCTTTTATAGGAAATAGACAGTGAAGTATATTTATATTTTGATTGAAAAACGTTTCTTAACGATCTACGTTACACAATGATAGCAAAATTATTTTTCCAATGAGACACGACGCACCGTTAAATAACTTACACCAATTCACTTAATGTAGTTTTTCATATAATGATCTTTTAAAATAAGGTGTTATATAGGAAGTGGTCGAAAAAGTGGTCCGATTGGAACCATTTTCAATAGTGTTTCGTCTTTGGTCCAAAATGTGGTCATCTACCAAATTTTAACAAATTATATCAAAAATTGCGACCTTCTGGTTGAACATGAGAAAATAAAACGGACCGACAAGCTTAGAGAAAATCAAAAAACACAACTATACAAACTTTATGTACCCTTGTTGCACAAATATTGGCGGATATGACAATTGAAATGAAAAAGAATTTTATGTATTTAAACATTTTTATATTTTGAATTATTATTTCATTTTAATATTAGTGTATATATTATATATAAATGTATCATTTCTTAAAGAATAAAAATTTTATACAATTGTTTCTTCATTCATCATTGTTTTTTTTTTAAATTTAACTATGAGAAAAATTTACAAAAAAAAAAAAGAAATGCCAGTCCAAACAAGAGCAAGGGAAATTAACATTAACAAAGTAGAAAAAAAATTAATATCAAAAAAAAAGTTTATTAAAGCGCTTCGAACTTCATGAAAATTAAGGAAATTTGTGACTATTTGTTCAAGAAAATAAGTTTTTTTTTTTTTTGAGATGTAATCTGGCATTATAAGTAAAGAATCTTTGAATTATTTTTTAAATAATAGGAAATATATTTAATATACAAAAAAAAATTTTTTTTTACACAATTTATAAATAGTACTAGTTTTTATTTATTTATTACTTTAGAACGTTTTACTTTATTTTAACGCTTTAAGTTGTATATTATTTACAATAAAAATGAGGCAGGACAGTGTTTTTAGTTTAAATAATAATTATATAATAGTAAAATAAAAAAGTGATAAAATAAATAAAAAAAAAGAAAAACGTTCTAGTCGTTCGGTTTAGACAACTAATTATTTTTTTTTAATGTCATTAAATAATAAAAAAAAAATTGACTTAAAGTAGTGACTATACATTGCGTATCTAAATAGTTTTTTTTTGTTTTTAATTTCATTATATATATAGTTTTTTCTAATAAATTTGAAGCCAAAGTTTTGGAACTAAAATATTTTGTTGCTTTTTTTAAAAATTTTGTCAAAGTATGTGTTATAAATAAAACATTTACATTTTAAAGACATTTTGTTAAAGAAACTTTCACTCGTATCCTTTCTAGGTGTTTCTTTCTACCTAATGGAAGCCAATTATTTCGTTAACTAAGCATTAGAAAAACATCACATATTAAGGTTACTGTTAACATTTAAGAGAGAAATGAAAAAAAAACTTAAATGTTAATTAAAAAAAAAAGAAAATTAAAAAATTTAAATAAATATATACGTTATCAAATCCTCCATTAGTCCCATGCTAGTATTGCAAATGTTTTTTTCGATAATGAACTATAACATAAATAACATAAACAAAAGTCTTCTAAGAAAGTTATTAGGGTTGGCTGAAGAACTTTTGTCGTCTCGTGTATGTGTATGTGTTGACGTGTAAATTGTCGTCGAAGGAAGATGGCATTTTCGAAAGTGGATTTTGTTTTAAAAAAAAACTCTTTTAATCAAAAAGTTTCGCAAATTTTACGATGTTATTATCTTCTGAGTATTTCGTTTAATTGATTTGCATTCATTGAAAGGCAGTTTTCGGTTTACGGTCAAACGTTTTTTTATGTACGTGGGCATGCAAGTTTTCGTTTGTGTTGATGTATACAGTATATTAAAAAGAAATGTGTTCCTTAACCTTTGTTCTAAATGACTGACTAATGAAGAAGTTGTCGTTAGTGCACGAGAATTTCGAAATAGCTTTTTATACCGTTCTTCAAATATCCGTGCCAGACGCATTTTGTTGTGCTCTATTCTATTATATCCTTTCATTCCTTCTCTATTTATAATGTTTACAGTAAGGGTTTCGTTTGTTATAACTTTGGCAGTTTTAATTACAAAAACTATTAATCTATGTTTGTTTGTTTATATAATATATAAAATTACTGTACATGCACAAGCGCCTGTTAAAAACTATTTGAAGTTCTCATGTTAGTTGCTAATAAAACAAAAAGTGTTAACATAATAATAATAATAATTATAATGATAATAATAGTAGTATGCTTTCCATTTGTTTTCAATTTAATCCCTACTATAGTAAGTCGGAAGGAAAAATATTTACTTAAGTTTAAATTCTGCATTAAATGTTTTTCATTTTTAATTGCAAAAATTTTGTCTCTAAATACTTTTGTTCTTCATTTTGTTTGCACTATGTTTTCTCTTTTATGCAATTTTGTTTTGTTCATTTCGGACTACTTTTAAAAATTCTAGTATTTTTATTAATTTGGATTAGTTTTCCTCTCATTGTATTTATTATTCTTAATTCTTATGATAAGTAATCGGGTGTTGGTTCTGGCACAGCTTCTGGATTGGTAAATAGCGGATTTGGGAATTCTGGTGGATGCGGTAATGGCGCTAAAGTCTTAGGACGTCGTCTGTAGGCCATTAGCCAGCAAGAGACAGCGACTGCTACGGCTACTAAAGCCAACAGAGCAGTTATGACTAAAGCTATAATCAAACCCACCATAGAGACGCAAATATCTTCTACCCGTTGAGCGGATGGTTTAACTGAAAGAAATAATTTTTTTTAAATAGTGACATTACTACCAATAAGAATAATAATAAATAAAGTAAGAATATTATATTCCCACCACCTTAATGTTAAAAAAAACTGAATATTGTGCGAAAGCTGCTGATCATTGTCGCTTTTGCACACGTATTTCAGGGCCACCTTTAGATGATACGTGAATATTTTTATTGTTGTATACGCTGTAGTTTATGCGCAGTGAACAGAAAGCCTTTTCTTAATTTATAGAGTCTCCGAAGATTCCTTTTGACGAAATGAATATGCCCCCTATATCCACAACCTTCCAGCAATACGTATAAAAATAATGCCTTTGAAGATGTTTACTTACTGTTTGAGTCGTTCGTACTCGTGGTTGTTCTTTTTTCAAATGTTAAAATTGCATTCGATGATATAGTGATTTCCTCACGCAATTGCCCTTCAATACCAGTATTAGTCGCAATGGCTGTGGCATCATCCGTTGAATTGTCAGCAATGGCACGTCGCCTTCGTCTGCCGAAAGCGTTGTAATCTCTGCAATTGACCGGTTGACATTTACCAAAGCAAACACGTATATTGCATTGAAAGCGTATGTTATCGCTCGAGGGGAATTTAAAAGCATTGAAATTTGCTAGTAAGCTGTTCGTGTCCGGGTTGTATTCCCATTCGCCAAATATTGACGGGTCTGTGGCGCAGCCGTTTTCGTCTGTTACTATATATTCGTTTTCTATGTTATCTTCCATTGTTTTGGCTATGCAGGAACGGGCGAATCCTCCGTATATAGCTATTTAAAGAAAGGAAGACATTTTTATATCATAAATATGTAAACTTTAGGATTTTTTTCGTATAATTTATAATCGCAAGCAACTCACTTGCTGGTTCCACATCAACCTGCAATTTGAGATTATCGCCTATCTCAGCGGAATTAATTTCTTCACCATCATGCGTAATTATACGCATTTGACAAATGGGTGGTGGTCCAGTGTTGGCTATAGTCCCGGCCGTTGTCAACATTGACACATTAAATCCCAGGGTTACATTTTTTTCGCCCGTTTGATATACGCATTTAATATTGTACGCTTGCGCTTTGTAAGTCACTAACTTTGGATGTTTCTGAATGACTAATACAAAGCTGGCTACGTCCTTAACAGCTTGCATACCGCAGCTGCCAAAGTGAACACGGAAAATTTCTGTACGTGGTACGGTTTCTCCAGCCAGATTAACAACACGCCTACATTCTTCATCTTTGCTGTGGCCTTTTACGTATAAAACTCCGTTGAACCCTGGTTCAGTTATGTGTATTTCAACTTGTACACCATCAGCCAAACAACTAACCACCATATCGGGTCTAGGGAAATCTGTTCGGAAGTTTGTATGATTGCAAATTATGTCTGCGTTGCCAGTATATCCAGCTATGCATTGGCACTGGGCTCGATGATTAATCGCATTACAGAAAGCGTTCACACCACACGTTTTCGGTAAGCAAGGATCTTTGCATTTTCGTGTGTCTAAGTTGCAGTATCGATTATCGGCACAATCATCGTTGGTCTGGCATTCGGGCTTGTCTTGCGGTATGCAATCGCCATTGTTTGTTAATGTGTATCCGTAATCAGTCGGACATATGCAGCGACCGCGTTCATCTATAACGAAGCCTCTCTCCAAAGCACAAACGCAATGACCTGTTTCATCTATCTTAAAGCCTTGTTTCACCAAACAGGGTGTACAATATTCATAAATGTCTAACGCGGTTCCTGGAGGGCACACGCATTGACCATCTATGTCTCTCACGAAGCCTTTTTCAATGAAGCACAACGATCTCTTGTCACATTGGACTGCAGCATTGCCGGTGTAACTTTCTAAACACTCGCAAATCATAGTACGAACCGGCAGCGTGTCAAGGACTCGACATTTCGCATTAACCCCACAAGGTTGTGTAGCGTTGCAAGGATCAATGCATTCACTTCTTATACAAGCCATTTGAGTGGGACAATCACCATCGTAGTGGCATAGTGGGAAGTCTCTTAGCGGTTCGCAACCATTTCGTGTTGCTGATGTATTTGGAGGGCATGCGCACTGTGGACGATGTTGATAAACTTTGCATATTTCGTCTATAGCACAGGAAGCTGTAGTTTCACAGGGATTTTCGCATTTGTCGTTGATACACGCTCTATCCGAAGGACAATCGCTATCTGTTCGACATCCCACTTGGGAACATGATATGCGTGCGTTACCCCGGAAACCAGATATGCATTCGCAGATAGCTTTATGATCAACTGCTAAACATTTGGCATTGATTCCGCATTGTTGTCTTTGACAAGCTGGAATACATTGTTGATTACGACAAGCATGAGTACTTTGGCAATCTGAATTTATAGAACATTCCACTTTGGAACATTCAAACTCTGGATTTCCTTCAAAACCTTGCCGACAAGTGCAGACTGGTTTATGATCTTTGATACGGCATTCAGAGTTTAGTCCGCAATTGCAGGGATTGCGGCACACACCATTTACGCATGATCTATCAGTTGAACAATCTGTGTCTGCTATACATCCGCCCACTTCGCTGACAGTCTTTGTGGGTTTGCATGTGCCACTGCCGCTGCTGATATATCCATCAGGGCATATACAAATCATAGTTCGGACTGGCGCAGTCGGCGTAACTTCGCATTCAGCTGGTCTGTTGCATGGTTCCAAAATCAAACAAGGATCAACACATTCGTCATTTATGCATGCTAAACGGGCTGGACAATCGGTGTCTGCTTTGCAGGTGGGCTCAGGTTCCGGCCTGCAATCTATATAAGGATTTCCTACGAACGTCGGTAAACAGCGGCAAACGGCCATGTGGTTTTGAGGCTTGCATTCTGCTCTCGGTGAACAAATATTTTGATATATGCAGGGATCAATGCATCGTTCTTGTTGACAGATTTTATCTGACGAACAATCACTGTTAGTTTGGCAGCCAATGATCTTACATAATTGGTAAGGATCACCACGGAAACCGCTTTTGCAACGACACATAGCTCGGTTCGATTGTACGTAACATTCAGCATTAGTACCACAGATATCATGGATTAAGCAAGGATTTATGCATACGCTATTAACGCATGCTCTTTCGGAACCGCATTGAATATCATAACGACATCCAATTGAGTGACACGAAGTATAAGGATTGCCGCCGAAGCCATCTCGACAAGAACAAGTAGCTCGATGATTTTGCACTTGGCAAATAGTGTTTTCTCCGCAGTTACATGGATCGCGACACTGTCTATTAATACATACCTCCTGATCAGTACAGTCAGAATTAGTGGCACAACCTAGTGGACTTAGCAATGGCAAATGCCTACATTCACCCCTTTCGTCCGGTACATAAGAAGTCGCACACTCACAAACCATAGTTCGAACGGGTACGCTGTCCAGAACATTGCATTGAGCAGAACTATGACAAGGTGATAATTCCGTACATGGATTTTCACATTTAGTGTTAATGCAAGCTAAGCCACTAGAGCAATCGCTGTCAGTCCGGCACAACGGGCTAATTGGCAGACGCTCACAGAAGCTATAAGGATTTCCTAAAGGCAATTCTTCAGGACAGCGACAAACAGCACGATGTTGCATAGCTTGGCATAAGGCATTGTGTGCGCAAGGATTTTCAACGTCTTTGCAGGGATCAATGCACACATTTCGAATGCAAGCTTCATTGGAAGAACAGTCATTGTCTGAAGTACACTGCACATGAATGCAACGATCAAATGGACTTCCTTCTAGACCATTAGGACAACGGCAAGCTGAAAGGTGATTTCGACCATAACATTCTGCGTTAGCGCCGCAAATATTGTTAATTAGACAGGGATCAACACATTCGTGGTTGATACATGTCTTATCTAATGAACAATCGTCATCTGATTGACAACCAATCTGGATACATTCGTATTGGGGATTCCCTGAAAAGCCACGCTTGCAATAACAGACTGGATGATGATGATGAACTTTGCATTCAGCATTGAAACCGCAATTGCAAGGATTAATGCATCGTTCGTTAACGCAAGATTCCGTCGATTGGCAATCGCTATTAGAATTACATTCTAGTACGGATACATTTGGCGCTGCAACAGAGAACTTGGGCAATAAAAAACTATTTTCATAAAAACCTTGTACACTTACGTGGTGTACAGCCCATTTTTGGGTCGCCGTTGTAACCCGGAGGACAGCGACATTTGGCTACTCTTCGCTCTACGTAACAGTAGGCCCCGCGCCCGCAGACGTCACCTAAACATGGATTAATACATTGTTCGTTGCGGCAAATTTTCTCATTAAGACAATCATCGTCGTCGATGCATTCAGCTGTTGATAATTTTGGTTCCTCATACTCAACAGGTCTACATTCTATTCGAGGATTGCCTTGATAACCTTTAGAACATGAACATTCTGCGTAATGATCTTTTGAATGGCATTGTGCATTTAGACCGCAATGTTCCAACCGACAAGCATCTATGCAAGAACCTTGTTGACAAACTTCTGAATTGGCGCATTCGTCATTACCTTGACATCCAGTGATGGTGTCATATCGTATGGGTACACAATTTTCTGCAGTATCACTTATGGTATCCGGTGGACATTTGCAAACCATGGTACGTAAGGGCAGTGTATCGAGTACGACACATGATTGCTGTGGTGGGCACACGTGCGATAATATGCATGGATTAGAGCACTGTTGGTTAATACAAGCCAACTGTGTAGAACAATCAGCATCCTGCGTGCATTCAGGTATTGGCTTTGCAGGTAATGGCTGTTTTGGTTGCAAACATTCTTCATAAGGATTACCAGTTAGCCCGACTTTACATTGGCATTGAGGTTGATGGTGTTTAGCCAAACATAAGGCATTTATAGCACAGGTATCATCGTCACAAGCCGGTCTGCAAACGCGGTTAAGACGATCACAGGCCTCGTAATCGGCGCAATCTTCATTGTATTGGCAGTGACCAGTGATACAGGCCACGAAAGCATTCCCTTGAGTACCGGGCGGGCACATACAAACTGCCTGATGGTTTTGGGGTTCACACAAGGCGTTGGTGCCGCAACGAACACTTCCATGTGTACAAGGATTAACACAATGCTCATTGACGCAGGCATTATCGTAAGGGCAATCGCCATTTATTTTGCATTCAGCTGAAATACGATCGAATGTCATAACCCATGCTAGTGGACAAAGTAAGCACAACTTACATTTAAAACATTGTACTTGCGGATTGCCGCCCCAACCGGTTGGACAAGAACAAATTGGTCTGTTAGCGTGCACTCTACACTCCGCGTTGTTAGCGCAAGGGTTACTTTCAGCACAAGGATCTTGGCATTGTTTATTAACGCACGCAGTAGTAGGAGCGCATTGAGAGTCATGACTGCAGCCAGTTGTGATTTGAGCTAAAATTATTTCAACACAATGTGTCGTCGTACATTTTTAGATTACCAGTCATCAATTACTTACATGGTTGGTAGCAGTTAACAAAAGGATCGCCCTGAGTTCCTTTTGGGCATGTACATACTGCCCGATGATTTTGTACTAAACATTCGGCTGTGCGTGCGCATGGTGAAGAATTAACGCAAGGATTTACACAATTACCTTTACGGCAAGTTTCGCTGAGTCCGCAATCTTGAGCCGTTTGACAGCCATGATCATGGACGGGTTCTGAAAAATTGAAGCATATATGGTAATTAATAAGACAAAATTAGGCCACGATATAGTGCGCAGTTAGCTAATGTGTTGTAAAATACGTTGAAGTGCGATATTATAAAAAACAAAACGCAATATATTAAAAATAAAGACTGTAAGCACATATATGACAGCTGTAATTGAGAAGAAAACTTTAAGTAAATCATGTCCATTTCTACTTGATAATAAGTTGAGAAGCTTAAATATGAAAAATATACCTTTTCGACACCCAACGTCCGCATCACCTGCGTAACCACGTTCACATTCACACATCATTGTCCGCAATGGCAAAGTGTCTACAACTGAGCAAACAGCATTGTTTCCACATGGCTTTGTAATTAAGCATGGGTTTTGACATACGCCACTAAAGCAAGCCAATTTACTACTACAGTCAGCATCTGAGCTACATTGTGGTGCAACTTTGATTTCTTCAATTTTACATATTATTAGGGGATCACCCACGTAACCGGGTGGACAGCGACATTGTGCTCGATGGCTGTTAACACGACATTGAGCATTGATTCCACAGTTGCAAGGATCTTCGCATCGCTCATTGCGGCAAGCTAAATTAAATGGGCATTCCTCATCGTGATTGCATTCCGGACGTGTACAATGTACCAATGGATTGCCATTATATCCATCTAAGCAATGACACCGCGCTTTATGACTATAGTCTGTGCGGCATTCGGCATTGGCTCCACATTGTGTATACAGACATGGACTTGTACATTCGTTGTTTATGCAAGCCTCTGTTGGAGAGCATTCTTTATTTGATTGACAGCCAATTAAGTGGCAATTGTTTAAGGCGTTGCCTGTGTAGCCTACGAAAAATCAGAATAGGGTTACTGGGCTGTACACCTTTTTTTTTAAACTTTAATTACCTTCGTTGCACACGCAAAGTGGTCTGTGAAATTGCACATGACATCTTGAATTTTGACCACAAATGCGACCCAATTCGCATGGGTTTTTGCATCCTCCATTAACACATGCTTTATCGTTTGTACAGTCGTTATCTGAAAAACATTCTGGTTTTGAAACTGGCATAACATCCACTTGTTGCAAACACTGGCTGTAGGGTGAACCATAGAATCCGGGCGGACATATACAAACGGCTTTATGGTTGACGGCATTACAAATAGAATTGAGACCGCAAGAATTAATACAAGGGTCTCGACACTTTTGATTAATACAAGTTCGATCGCGTGAACAATCCTCGTTGGTAACACACTCTGGATAAATGCATGTAGCAATATCGTTGACTGTGCGACAAATGCCATTTATTCGGCACGGTGAAGGATCACAGGGATTGAATGGCTCTTGCTGTTTGGGTGCTGGATGACATTCAATGAAGGGATTGCCTACCATGGATGAAGGACAACTGCAAATAGGGTTGTGGTTAACAGTGCGACAAAGAGCTCCGTAGCCACAAACGCCTGGGCAAGGATCCAAGCATTTGGAATTCACGCAGGCTTTATCTTTTGCACAATCCGAGCTTAATGTGCATTCAGGAAGACATTGATGACCATATGGGTTGCCGAAGAAACCAGGTAAGCATTCACAGATTCCTTGGTCCCGTTGAACTTTACAAATTGTGTTTTGACCGCAAGGTGTTGGGTAGCAGGGATCCGGTTTGTCAAGTGTAATTTCCGGAATAATAGTAGGAGAGCATTGTTCGAAAGCATTACCGGTAAGACCTTGCGGACAAGAGCATATGGGAATGTGATTATTAATTGAACAAACAGCCTCAATCCCACAAGTTCCTGGGCAAGGATCGGCGCATTTATTTTTTATACATGCTCGATTTGCTGGGCATTCGGAGTTGCCCACGCACTCAGGCCGACAACCCTCGTATGGATTGCCGGAGTATTCTTTAATGCACTCGCAACTGTAACTACTACCACGCACTTGGCAGTCAGCGTTGCTGCCGCATGGAGAAGGACGACACGGATTTTTAGGTTCTTCACGTTGAGGGGGAACAACTGAAAATGTAATTAATAATAAAAAGACAGAATTTGTTTATTCGTGGAGACAAAAAATATGTATGTGACTATAACGCAAAAATGCCTTTTGGTTTGTTCTTACTTGGTTGGTGTTCGTAGCAACTACGAAATGGGTCTCCAGTCATTTCTGAAGGACAATGACAATTTGGTATATGAAGGGTTACTATGCAGTTAGCATTGAAACCGCAGGAACCTAAGCAAGGATCTTGACATTTTTGTTTGATGCATGCTAAATTATTATGGCAGTCATCATTGCTGGAACATTCAGGTCTGCAGTGTGGTGGCACACCGTGATATTCAGCTAAGCAAGAACACTGAGCTTGACCATTGATATTAAGACAAATGGCATTGGCACCACATGGTGAGGGACGGCATGGGTCTTTGTTCTTAGCTGGTGTTTGGGGACGTAATTCTACAGAAAAAAATCAGAAGTGTTTAGTCTACCTGAGTGCTTTCACTTAATAAAATCGCATACCTATTCTAGTACAAACGGAATAGGGATTGCCTTCATATCCCCGCAAACATTCACAATGTGCTGTGTGTCGTACGGTTTGGCATTCGGCGTTCATGCCACATTTTCCGGGACAGGGATCTATACATTTATTATTGATGCAAGCCTGTGTGGGTAAACACTCTGAGCTTGCATAACATTCCAAACGGCAATTCGGGGGGTGTCCTGTGTAGCCAGTGATGCAAGAGCAGACAGCGTTGCTATTACGCTCGGTACATTGTGAATTAGGTCCACAAGGCGAAGGCTGGCAAGCCATTTTAGTTATAACTTCGGGTGTATGATCACAGAATACAAAAGCATTGCCTGTCATTCCATCAGGGCAACGACAGATTGCTATATGATTGTGGGCGGAACACAAGGCATTTTGGCCGCATGTTCCTGTGCAAGGATCTACACATTTCCTGCGTACGCACGCTTGATTACGAGCACAATCAGAATTTAGAACACATTCAGGCCGACATCCAACGAAAGGATCTCCATAATAATCTGTTAGACATGAACAGTGTCCTTCTTGACAGATTGTATTGGCTCCACACGGTGAAGGATTACATGGATCGATTGACTCATCAAATTCTAAAAAATTGTGCAGAAAAACACATTCAAAACACCGAACTCTTGGTTAGACTATTCAACACTTTAGTTATACTTGTGAATTGAGGAGGTGAAGGCAATAGATGGCAAGAAGTGAAAGGATCTCCAGTGTAACTAGCTCGGCAGGAACAACTTGGTGTATGATTAATAACACTACATAAAGCGTTAAAACCGCAGGAGCCGGGGCATGGATCCTTACATTGCTCCTTTATACATGCCGTGTTGCTGGGGCATTCTGCATTAATGGTACATTCAGGCCGACAATTTGGGGGAATTCCCACGTATTGTAATAAGCAACTACAAGAAGCATCATCATTTACTATTCTGCATTGCGAATACGGGCCACACGGTGAAGGGATGCATGGGTTTTTGGGACTTGGGTCGTGTTTGCGTTCCGGCGAAGGTTGACAGCCGATTAAAGCATCTCCGGTATGACCAGGCTTGCAAGAACACAATGGGCTATGGTTACGCACGTGGCATTCAGCGTTAACGCCGCAGGAACCTGGACAAGGATCCTGGCACTTTTGATTAATGCACGCCTTAGAAGAATGGCATTCAGAGCTGATTACGCATTCAGGTCTGCAAGCAGGCGGCGGGCCAATATACTCAGGCAAACAAGAGCACATAGCTTCACCGTTAATTTCACGGCATTGGCCATTTGGTCCACAAGGTGATGGGTCACAAGGATTCAAATAAATTGGGGCTTTTGCTGTGTAATGAAATTATGTAAGCATTTAAATTATGTTCTTACTTGTTTTTTTTTAAAAAAAAAATGGTAGTCAAAAAGTAAATATTAGGAGGTGAAAAGGAATTTATAAGAAAAAAAGTGTATTGAGAAAAAAATCGAAAGTAGCAAAAAATATTTGAAAAAATTTTCAAGTCTCATCGAAACAGCATAGGGGGTAGATCTCTGTAAATGGTTTGAATCCTCTAGAATGCAAGGAAAAAAATTCATTACCAAAAAATTTTCACTTTTTCATTGGAATTTTCCTCAGAAACTAAAACCACATTTTTTAGAGTAATAGATAGCATCGTTTGATAAGTTAATTCAAACATTTCTTATTAAAATGCACCTTTCTTTTAAAAATTTAACTTTCTCATTCAAAAATTGCAAAAACTGTGTGTTTTTTTAGACACAGGAATGTGTCCAACTTTGCATGAAAAAACGCCCAGGCCACTGTTACTGCCCTGAAGACGCCTCAAGCCAACGACTTCAAAGGTGCAGTTTTTCTAAATATTTTTTGTTGTAGTATTTAAGCCGCACATACTATTAGTTTATTATCTTCCTTTTTATCGAAAATATATTAGGAAAATTCCTTTTTAAGAATGTTACAATGGTCTGCTCCCTTAAAGTAACAATCTAAAATATTGGGTAAAAAGTTAATGTTGAATTCAAGTTACAATTCTTTACTGAAAGTAATAATCATAGGTCTATTAATTGTTGTTTTGGCTATATTGGTCTTGTTACGGAACCTGATGAGCGTATTTGATTTGCAGCAGTGAAAAATACCTTCTTTTTCGATGTAAACAAAGATAGGAATTGGACACAATGACCATTTCGGGCTTTACCTAACATGGTTGGCTACGCATGTAATGGATTAATAATATTATTAAACAATGTAACTTAAATGTAATGTGATATTGAGAAATTCTCATAATTTCACCGAAAATCTTACAATCTTTAAAAACACTGCAATATTTATATGGATCTCCGCTGTATCCATTGGAGCAACTGCACATGGGTAAGTGATTGATCACGTCACATTGAGCATTTTGACCACAAACTCCTGGGCAAGGGTCAAGGCACTTTTGGTTTTGGCAGGCTCGATTCGGAGGGCAGTCGGAATTAAGAACACACTCGGGACGACAACCTTCATACGGGTTTCCATAAAAGTCAGGTAAGCACGCACATGACCCTGCGCCATCCTTTTGCCTACATTCTGCATTATTGCCGCAAGGCGATGGAGAACACGGATTAGCTTGCTGTTGCGTAACTTTCGTTGAGGGTAGGCACTGTGCGAAAGGATCACCCAAGTAACCTGTCAAGCACGTGCACGAAGGTGCGTGGCTTATGACCTGGCAAATTGCGTTTTCGCCACATAAATTCTGGCAAGGATCTCGACAATTATTGTCAATACAAGCCAAGTTGTCCGCGCATTCTGAGGATATTAAACATTCTGGTCTGCAATTAGGTGGGGCTCCTTTGTAATTAGGCAAGCAAGCGCAGGAAGCAGAGTTTTGCACTTTGGTGCACTGCGCATTAGGGCCACACGGCGAAGGAGCACAAGGATTAACAATTTCACTAGAAGTTAGAAGAAGAGGCAAGATCTGGCACATTACAAATGCGTTGCCAGTATAGCCGGGCACGCATTTGCAGAACGGTACATGATTTACCACTTGGCATTCAGCTTTAATACCGCACGCGCCTAGACACGAGTTAATACATTTTTGATTGATACAAGAAAGGTGACGGGGGCAGTCAGAATTAATAGTGCATTCTGGGCGACAAACAGGCGGTATGCCTATGTAATTAAATAGACAAGAGCAAACGGCTTGCTTATTATATACACGGCACTGCGAATTAGGTCCACACGGCGTGGGATGGCATGGATTTTCTGACGCCTTCTCCGCTGAAGTTAAAAATAAGGTTTTTATTATCATTATACCACATACAATATATACTTCTGTATATATAATATACGCTGTTGCTTTGCTAGCTTACTTCTTATGGTTTGGCACTGTATGAAAGCATTGCCGGACATTCCCTCTGGGCAGCGGCAAATCGGAATATGGTTGTTTACTTCACATAATGCGTTTTTGCCGCAGGTGCCAGCGCACGGATTTATACATTTATTCTCAATACAAGCTTTATCGCGGGCACATTCCACATTAAGAACACATTCCGGTCGGCAGCTTATATAAGGATTCCCTTTATATTCGGTTATACATGTGCATTGACCATTGTCACAAAGGGCATTAGCACCGCAAGGGGAAGGATTGCAAGAGTCTCTCAGAGGGACTAAAAGTGTAATGTGATCTTATCAAATATCTGAATTGGCAAAATAATTAATATATACTTTGCTCTTGAATTGGTTCTTCTTGACAACTTTTAAATGGATCTCCGGTATATCTCTCGGGACATGTACAAATGGGAATGTGCAAGTTCACGAAGCATACAGCTAAGTGGCCGCAGGACCCGGGGCATGGATCTCGACATTTTTCATTTATACAAGATAAGTTGGAAGGACAATCAGCGTTGATAGTACATTCTGGACGGCAATTTGGAGGGGAACCAATGTAACCCTGAAGGCAAATGCAAGAGGCTTGTTGGTTTTTGACTTTACATTGCGCTTTCGCACCACATGGGGAAGGGAGACAAGGATCTCGGTAGGCATCATTAGCAGGAATTTGAGCTGTATAAAAAAGTTATATAGCGTGCAGTACATCTTTACAACTCAATTAGTCTTACGCTCCAGAGGCAGATGGAAGCATCGTACAAAAGCGTCTCCAGTGTAGCCAGGCCGGCAAGAGCAAAGCGGACTATGATTGTGGACCCGACATTCAGCGTTCAAGCCGCATATTCCATTGCATGGGTCTATACATTTTTGATAAATACAAGCTTTACTGAGATCACACTCAGAGGATAAAGTGCATTCTGGACGACAAGCGGGTGGGGAGCCTATATAAGAAGGCAAGCAAGAACAAACTGCCTGGTTTTCAACCTCACGGCATTCGGAATTAGATCCGCAAGGAGACGGTTCGCAGGGATTTCGAATTTCGTAAATTGCTGTAGGAAGAAGTCGTATTACAAAGCAATTTTTTTTACCTATTTTTAACTTAAGCTTACGTTCAGACTTCTTCACACAATAGCTATACGGATCTCCAGAGAAAGCCGGTAAGCAATTACATGTTGGAAGATGATTTCTTACATAGCATTCGGCGTTGACGCCGCATGTGCCAGGACAGGGATCCTGGCATTTATTTTGTATGCAAGCAAATTCTGCAGAACAATCTGAGCTTAATACACATTCAGGGCGGCAACCTTCATAAGGATTGCCAAAAAATTCTGGTAAACATGAGCAAGCTCCTGCTCCATTACGTTCAAAGCATTCAGCATTGGGACCGCAAGGGTTGGGATCGCATGGCCTTACATCTTCTGAAGGATAATTAACTACTTTAATGCAGTTCGTGAATGGATCGCCTGTAAATCCCGTATCGCAGTAGCACATAGGAGTATGATTTACAACGTGACACTGCGAATTGGAGCCGCAAACTCCAGAGCAAGGATTGACACACTTTTGTTTAATACAAGCTTTTGACGAAGAACACTCGGCATTACTAACGCATTCTGGTCTACAATTTGGTGGGATTCCTATAAATTCCTTTAAGCAACTACAGGAAGGATTTTCTCCGTTAGCACGGCATTCAGAATTTGCTCCACAGGGTGATGGTTGGCAGGGATCTTTCTCATTATTTGACAATAGTGGCAAAACTAAAGACAACGAAAATTTTAAACTTGAGTAACAAACCATACTTAAAAGATTCAATTACTTTTAATTGGTTGGCAATCAATAAATGGATTGCCGCTGTAGCCAGACATGCAGCGACAAATTGGGCTATGGTTATGTACGAAGCATTCGCTATTGAACCCGCAAGCGCCTGGGCAGGGATCGTCGCATTTTTGCTGTAAGCAGGCTTTATCTAACGTACATTCACTATTTGTCGTACATTCTGGACGACAATTTGGCGGGGTCCCAAAATAGTTGGCTAGACAGGAGCAAACAGCCTGTTTATTTATGATGCGACATTGAGCGTTGGCACCGCAAGGAGATGGACGACATGGCTGCGTAAATTTAATTGGTGGCACAGGAACGCATAAAGCAAAGGCGTTCCCAGTCATTTTATCCGGACAATGACACATAGCCACATGATTATGAACTTCGCAAATTGCATTTGAAGCACATAGCCCTTGACAAGGATTTTGACACTTTTGTTGTATACAGGCTTTGTCAATTGGACATTCGCTGCTCAGAACACATTGGGGACGACACCCTACTTTAGGGTTACCTTGGTAGCCTGGTAAGCAGAAACATTGACTATCACGGCAAACCGAATTTGCGCCACAATATTGGCAGGGGTCATCTAAGTATGCAGGTGTGGAAGTAGGCAACGGCTGATTGCAATTCACAAAAGGATCTCCAACTAACCCTTTGCGACATTGGCAAATTGGCATGTGATTAATAACGTAACATTCAGCGTTCAAACCACAAGCTCCTGGGCAAGGATTTCTACACTTTTGATTAATACAAGCATGTGAGCTAAGGCAGTCCGAATTGATTGTGCATTCTGGATGACAATTTGGAGGCGATCCTTCGTAGTTAAGCAAACAGCTGCAAGTGGCGCTGCCACCGATATCGCGACATTCAGAAAACTGCCCACATGGCGATGGAACACATGGATTTGAAGAAACGTTGTGGTTGGGAGATGCTGATGCTAAACAAACGTTTGCTAATTGTGACACTAACATTTTAAGAATATTTTCTTACTCAGTAGAATAGGAGAGCAGCGGATGAAAGCATCACCAGTGTATCCTAAGCGACACCTGCATATAGGAGAATGGTTACGAGTTTCACATTCAGCATTTGCTCCACATGAGTTAGGACAGGGATCAACACATTTCTGATTAACACAAGCCTTATCTTGAGCACATTCTGAATTGATTGTACATACTGGTCTACAAGTAGGAGGCACTCCTTTATAAGATGGGAGGCAAGAGCAAACTGCTTGTTTGTTAACCTCACGACATTGTGAATTGGGACCGCAGGGTGATGGTTGACAAAGGTTTATTATCTCTTTTATAATAGCTGCAAAATGTACGTTGTAGAATTTCGTGTATCGTAGAAAGAAGGTTTAAATCAAAAACTAATCTTACGTGTTTCAGATAGTTGGCAGTTTTGATACGGGTCACCAATAAATTGTGGTAAACATTGACATGTTGGCAAGTGATTGATAGCAACGCAGACTGCATTTAATCCGCAGACTCCAGGGCAAGGATTACGGCATTTTTGTCTTAAACAAGCCTTGTTTGATGGACAATCTTCATTAGAAACGCATTCGGGCCGGCAACCTTCATAGGGATTGCCAAAATATTCAGGTAAGCATTGGCAGGATCCCGCATTGTTCACTTGACGACATATGGCATTTGCGCCACATGGATTGGGTTCGCATGGTGAGACAAAATCCCTCAATGGTATGGATAGTAATGTGCAACCAGTGAATGGATCTCCGGTAAATCCGGCTGTACACGTACATACTGATGTGTGAGATACAACATGACATCGAGTATTCCGTCCACACACACCAGGACATGGATCGGCACATTTTTGATTAAGACAAACACGATTCAAAGGACACTCAGAATTTACTATACATTCTGGGCGACAATTTGGGGGCGCGCCTATGAAATCAAGCAAACAAGAGCAGGAAGGCGAATTTCCAATAACTCGGCATTCTGAGTTAGGTCCACATGGGGTTGGCAAACAAGGATGGAACTTATCCTTTTGTTTCAATGGAGGCTTAAGCATCGGTTGGCAGCTGATAAACGGATTTCCAGTAAAACTCTCAGGACATGCACATATCGGAGAATGGTTAACTACATTACAAAGAGAATTTAATCCGCAGGTCCCTGGGCAGGGATCGATACATTTTTGATTCTGACATGCTCTCTGCGGTGTACAGTCGGAATTAATGGAGCATTCAGGGCGACATGAGGGAGGATTTCCGAGAAAGTTTTCAATGCAAGAACATACGGCATTGTTTTGGTTTACTTTACACCTGCTATTAGGACCACACGGTGAAGGTTGACAAGGATTGCTTATTGGAGAAACTATAAAAGTAGTTTTGGGTTAATGTTTGTTTCTATTTAAATTACTTTGAACATACTTGGTATTTGATTACATTGGACAAAAGCATTACCCGTCAGTTTTTCTGGACAACTACATACGGGTATGTGGTTGAAAACTTCACATCGAGCATTCTGTCCACAGATATTAAGACAGGGATCCTTGCATTTGTTTTTTATACAGGCTTTATTTACGGGGCATTCCATATTTAAAACACACTCTGGCCGGCAGAGTATGTAAGGGTCTCCGCTATATTCAGGAAGACAGGAACATTGACCATTTTTACATACAGCGTTTGGCCCGCAAAGTGAGGGTTTGCAAGCATCGTTATTTAAAATAGGTTCGTCTAGAGATTCGTTTTGAATTTATTAAATGGACGTTTTCAACCTTATAATTTAAAAGCTTACGTTTTTCAACAATTTGACAGGTTGTGAAGGGATCACCTGTGTAGTCTTTAGGGCAACTGCAACTTGGTATATGACTATGAACAGTGCATAATGCGTTATAAGCGCAGGATCCAGGGCAAGGGTCGATGCAATGCGTATTCACACAAGCCATGTTTAAAGGACACTCGGAGCTAGTTGCACATTCTGGCCGACAGTTTGGCGGCGCTCCTGAATATTGAGGCAAGCAAGTACACGCCGCTTCACCGTAAGCGTTATGACACTGGGAATTGGGCCCACAAGGTGAAGGAATGCAAGGATCACGCAAGGACTCCGATACCGTAGACGGAGGGGATGCTAAAATATTATTAAATGAATTTTGCGGTCCTTCTGTTTAAATACAGACTTACGAGGTATATGATGGCAATGAGTGAATGGATCTCCCGTTAAACCACCTTCACACGCACATATGGGAACGTGGTTGCGAACTCGACATATGGCATTGTGACCACACACTCCTGGACAAGGATCTACACAATTCTGCTTTACACATGCTTTGTCAAATAAGCATTCTGAACTTATCGTACACTCCGGTCGACATACTGGAGGTATACCAACAAACTCAGCTAAGCAAGAACAAACGGCTTGTTCATTAAGTACGCGGCACTGACTATTGGGACCACAAGGAGAGGGGTCACAAGGATTTATGTATTCCTTTGTAACAGCTAATTAAAGTATAACTAGTGGTTATTAACGGCATTTCGAATCAGATTTATGTTCTTACGTTTTTCTACTTTAGTACAAAGATGATATGGATTACCGACATAACCGTCTAAGCAATTGCAAATAGGTAAATGGTTTTGAACGAAGCATTCGGCATTCTGACCGCAAGTGCCAGGACATGGATCGCGGCACTTTTCGCTAACGCAAGCTTTATTTGATGGGCAGTCAGAATTAAGTAAGCATTCTGGTCTGCATCCCTCATAGGGGTTGCCAAAATATTCAGGGACACATTGACAAGATCCCACACCATTTTGTTGGTGGCATTCAGTGTTTGGCCCACAAGGGTTCGGATTACAAGGATTGATGATTTCCATAGGTTCTGTTTGTATAGGTGAACAAATGGAAAACGGATCACCAGTGTAATCTGGCTCACAGTAACACATCGGGGAATGGCTTATAACGCGACATAGAGAATTTTCGCCGCATAAATTAAGGCAAGGATTTATGCATTTTTGATCAGAACATATTTCGGTAGATTTGCACTCAGAGTTGATTACACATTCTGGACGACAATTTGGTGGTTGACCTACAAATTGGTCAAGGCAAGCACACGAGGGTGTACCAGCTAACGGCTTGCATATACTGTTAGGACCGCAAGGTGAAGACGAGCAAGGGTTTGATGGTTCCAAGTCTAGTGCTGGTTTAACTAAGGTATGTAAAATTATAAAATGTATATTGTACTTTTTCTGTAAGACTCACTAATACGTTGGCATTGTCTGAATGGATTGCCCGTGTATCCTGCTATACAGGTGCAGAAGGGACTATGGTTAATTATTGTACATTTAGCAAAACGGCCACAAATTCCTGGACAGGGATCGACACATTTTTGATTCTGACAAGCACGATTTGCAGTACATTCTGTATTTGAAGCACATTCAGGTCTACAATTAGGTGGACTACCTAAATAATTAGGTAAACAACTGCAGACAGCTTGCGAATTAACTTCGCGACATTGAGAATTAGGACCACAAGGAGTTGGCAGGCACGGATTGCGATACAATTCAGCTGCGGATGTGGACAATAATCAAAATAGCCTTTGATAGATGCAATGAACTTACTTTGCATTGGTATACAGCTGACAAATGCATTACCGCTCATATGTTGTGGGCAATGGCACATTGGTATATGATTGAAGACTTCGCAGATGGCATTTGCACCACAAGTACCTGGGCAAGGGTCCCGACATTTTTGGCTTACACAAGCCTTATCTTTAGAGCATTCTGAATTCAGTACGCATTCCGGCATACATGCGGCATACGGATCTCCTTGATAGTCGGCCAAGCACGAGCATACACCTTCGCCACTACACACAGCATTGGTACCACACGGATTAGATTGGCAAGGGTCTTTTGGTTCATCAAGTTTTGGTGTTGGCGCAAGTTGACACGAGAGAAAAGCATCGCCAATATAGCCTTCTTGACATTTACAATTTGGTATGTGACTAACAACATTGCATTCCGTGTTCAGGCCACAAGCTCCGGGGCAAGGATCTTGACATTTCTCATTAATACAGGCTTGACTGAGCGGACAATCGGCATTAATAGTACACTCTGGCCGACAATTCGGAGGACTACCAAAATAGTTTATTTGACATGAACACGAGGGTATATTATTTTGATTCTGGCAAACAGAGTATGGACCGCATGGTGAAGGTACGCAAGGATCATTGATAATATCGACAGACTTGAGGGGTGGTGCAGCTAAGTACGAAAAAATAATGGCTATATTTGTAAGCGCTGTTAGCAATATATAATGTCTTACGTGGTAAGGCGTAACATCGTACAAAGGCATCGCCTGTCATATAAGGATGACAAGAACATAAAGGACTATGATTTTTGACATAACAGCGTGCATTTTCTCCACACACGCCTGAGCAAGGGTCGGAGCATTTTTGATTTACACATGCTTTTTCTAAGTTACATTCCCCATTTGACGTACATTCGGGTCGACATGTAGGTGGAATACCAATGTATCCAGACAAACAAGAACACACTGCTTGGGAGTTAATTTCGCGGCACTCAGAGTTAGGCCCACAAGGCGATGGTCGACATGGATTAACGTAGTCTGCTATTTCAGCTAAACAAGATGAGTAAGTTGTGGGGCAAAAGTTTAGTGATAGTTCTAACTTCGATTATCTGTATAAAGGTAATGAAAGCGCTTACGTTCTTTTGGTTTAGTGCACGAGCGATAAGGATCTCCCGTGTAACCAAGAAGACAATTACACGTTGGTAGATGGTTAATTACTATACAGTCTGCACCTACTCCACATGCGCCAGGGCAAGGATCGCGGCACTTCTGTTGCTGGCAGGCTTTGGTCATGGGACAATCTGAGTTTAAGATGCATTCCGGTCTACATGCTTCATAAGGATTGCCGAAATATCCCGGAAAGCAATGACAGGCCCCAGCTCCGTTTCTTTCTAAGCATTCGGAATTTGGACCGCAAGGGGAAGGATTACAAGGGCTGAGATGCTCTTCTTGAATTTTTACAGGTCTAGGTATACACATTGTAAATGGATCTCCCGTAAACCCTTCTGGACAGGTGCACATTGGGGTGTGAGAGACTACACGACATACGGCTGCAGTTCCACATAAACTCACGCATGGATCTTCGCACTGTTGGTTAATACAGGCCAAATGAGGAGCACATTCAGAGTTGGACACACATTGTGGGCGACAGTACGGAGGAGAACCTATAAAGTTATCTAAACAAGTGCAGGAAGGAGTTTCTCCTATTACTCGGCATTCCGAATTCGATCCGCAGGGAGAAGGTTTACAGAGGTCTTTTTCAACATCACTTGCTAAAGGAAATTCTATATTACGCTCACAAGTAACAAATGGATTGCCTGTAAATCCAGGTAAGCAACTGCAAAATGGGTTATGGTTAACGACAGAACATTGGGTGTTTCGTCCGCATGCTCCTGGGCAAGGATCTATACATTTCTGTTTCATACAAGCCATATTTGAGGGACATTCTTGGTTTCCAGTGCATTCCGGTCGACATAATGGTGGAGTGCCTAAATAAGTTGGCATGCACGAGCATACCGCTTGTGAATTTACTACACGACATTGTGCGTTGGGACCACAAGGGGATGGTTGACAGGGATTAATTTTAGTCGGCGCTATAGTTAGGGATACAAAATTTAGAGATCAAATTTATTTGCAAAGTCTTTCGGATATTTACGTGGCACATGATTGCATAGAACGAAAGCATTTCCTGCCATGCCTTGTGGGCATGTGCATATGGGTATATGGTTAAAAACATGGCATATGGCGTTAACAGCGCAAGTATCGATACAAGGATTCCCGCATTTATTTTTAAAACAAGCTAATTCTCGCGGACAATCTTCGCTTATGACACACTCGGGACGACAACCTGCGTAGGGATCTCCCTGATAATCTGGCAAGCAGCTACAAGTGCCCTCATTACATGCGGTGTTTGGCCCGCAAGGGGAAGGATTACAGGGATCATCTTTTTCAAGGGTAGCTAAGAGAATTATAACAATAGCACTGTAGCAATGATGTGCAAATTCAACGATGAAGATAGCTTACTTGGCATTGAAAGGGCTGGTTGACAGTATGTGAATGGATCACCAGTGTATTCTGCAGGACATGCGCAATTCGGAGTGTGATTGTTGACACTACAAAGGGCCCCTAAACCGCAAGCTCCTAAGCACGGGTCGCGACACTTTTCGTTAATGCAGGCTTGATTATTGGCACAATCAGCATTTATTAGACATTCAGGTCTGCAGTTCGGTGGAGAGTTAATATAACCTGGTAAGCAAGAGCAAGAAGGGGAATTGCCTGCACGTTTGCATTGAGAAAACGGTCCGCAAGGAGACGGTATGCAAGGATCGGCAGAGGTTTTCTTAAGTTGCACTGGTTGAGCAGCTAAACGAAATATTTCATAAAGAAAACATTTATCGATGTTGGTATACCATTAATTTTCTTACTTGGTATAGCTTGACAAATGTAAAAGGGATCGCCTGTAAACCCGCTGCGGCAGGAACAGAGAGGGCTATGATTATGTACTTTGCAATTTGCGTTTGTACCGCATGTCCCAGGACAAGGATCCAAACATTTTTGATTTATACAAGCTTTGTTAGGAGGACATTCCAGAGATCTCGTACATTCCGGGCGGCATAATGGAGGGTTTCCTACATATTCAGGCAAACAAGAACAAACTGGTTGTTCATTCTTTTCGCGACATTTTGAATTTGGACCGCAAGGAGACGGCTGGCATGGGTTCAGGGATTCTTTTATTGCTACGAGGAGTGAACATTGAAAGGGCGATGTATAAACCTGACATTGCTTTTACTTTAGTCACTTACTTTCTTTTTCAATCTGGCAACTGCGATATGGGTCTCCGCTGTAACCATTTAAACAAGTACAAGTAGGTTTGTGATTTAAAACTACACAAGCGGCATTCTGGCCACATGTTCCGGGGCAAGGGTCTTGACATTTTGTACTCTGACAAGCTAAGTTGCTGGCGCAATCAGCGTCCAATAAGCATTCTGGACGACAGCCTTCGTAAGGGTTTCCGTAATATTCCGGTAAACACTGACAGGAGCCAGCTCCTTTTCTTTGTTTACACACGGCATTTATTCCACAAGGACTCGGATTACAAGCGTCATTATTATCTAAGAGAGGATGTGAACGCTTTTTGGTGCACTGCACAAACGGATCACCTTCATAACCTTCCGGGCAAAAGCAGCTGGGCGTATGTGATATGACTCGACACATAGCAGACGATCCACATAAGTTCGGGCAAGGATCTTTGCAATGCTGATTAACGCATGCTTTATTTGGAGGACATTCTGAACTTGTTAAGCATTCGGGTCGGCAATTCGGTGGAGTCCCTTTATAATCTGGTAAACAAGTACATGATGGGGTGTTTGCTATTTCCCGGCATTCGGAAAAAGGGCCGCAAGGAGATGGCTGGCAAGGTTGGATTAACGGCGTAGGAGGTGCCGTTGCAACTTGGCAGCTGATAAAAGAATTGCCAGTATATTTTTCTGGGCAGCGACAATAAGGATTGTGATTGCTAACATGACAGAGAGCATTCCGGCCACAAACACCTGGACATGGATCTCGACATTTTTGATTTAAGCAAGCTTCGTTTAGGGGACAATCAGTATTTGTTGTACATTCAGGCCTGCATAGTGGTGGGTTTCCGACAGTGCCTTCTATGCAAGAGCACACAGCCTGGGCATTGAATTCACGGCATTGACTATTTGGACCACATGGATTTCCTTGACAAGGATTCGATGGCAAACTTATTTCTTTAAAAACGATTTGTAAATTAGGAGGGATACGTTAAACTTGGCGGAGAGATAAAATCTTACTTGGTGCAGGTACACAAAAGGTAAATGCATTGCCTTGCATGCCTTCTGGACATCTGCAATTCGGTATATGATTAATGACTTCACAAATGGCGTTTGAAGCACATGTTCCAGGGCAAGGATCAACACATTTGTGTTTAATACAAGCAAGATTTCGTGAGCATTCGGTGTGCAGGATACACTCCGGCCGACAGCCGAAGTAAGGATCATCATTAAAGGGTGGTAAGCAAATGCACTTTCCATTGTCACAATGTGCATTTGGTCCACAGGGCGAAGGGTTACAGGGATCTTTAATGGGGATTATATCGTCTATATAAAATTTACAATTAGTTTGATATACAATTCTAGGAGTCGACAAGTAGAAACGCTTACTTTCCGGCTTATTCGGATTGCATATGGCAAACGGATCGCCAGTATAGTCATTTTGGCATGTGCATATGGGTACATGGGATCTAACGTGGCACAATGTGTTAACACCACAGGAGCCAGGACAAGGATCGCGGCACTTTTGATTTATACATGCTAGCTGACTACCACATTCCGAATTAATTGAGCATTCTGGTCGGCAATGTGGTGGTACACCTAAATAACTAGGCAAGCAAGAACAGGATGGGTTATTATTGATTTCTCTGCATTGTGAATTAGGTCCGCACGGCGATGGAGCACATGGATCAAGTTTAATACGTAAAGGCTCATTTTGTTGTGAAGGCATATGGAAGCAGCGCGTGAAGGCGTCACCAGTATAACCATTCTTACAAGTACAAATGGGGCTATGATTTCGTACGTGGCAGTCAGAGTTTTCACCGCAAACTCCCGGACAAGGATCTGAACATTTACGATTAATACAGGCTCCGTCAGCATTGCATTCAGAACTAGACGTGCATTCTGGCCTGCATGCCGGCGGACTACCAACATAATCAGTTAGACATGAGCATACAGCCTGACCGTTAACTTCCTTACATTGAGAATTTGGACCGCAAGGCGAAGGTTGACAGGGATTTACATATTCGCGTACAACTAAAATGTGAAAAATTTTTAGTGTGGGTGATTGTAGAATATTGTGGTATTCTTACATTCTTTAGTTATAACAAAGCAATATGTATACGGGTCCCCAGTGAAATTTGGTAAACAATTACATGACGGCAAATGATTGATAACCCGACATTCAGAGTTATCTCCGCATGTACCTGGACAGGGATCTGCACATTTCTGATTTTGGCAGGCCTTGTCAGATGCACAATCTGTATTTAAAACACATTCTGGCTTGCAGACTTCATAAGGATTTCCGGAATAACCGCCTATGCACTGACAAGATCCAGCCCCTGAGCGCTCTTCACATCTAGCGTTTAGACCGCAAGGATTTGGATCACAGGGACGCACACGTTCCGCGGGTTCTTCTGGTAGCGTATTACAAACAACAAATGGGTCTCCTGTAAAGCCTTCTAAACACAAGCACGTTGTTGTATGACTAAAAACGCGACATATTGTATTTTGGCCGCATAAGCCCGGACAAGGATCGCGGCACTTTTTTTTAATGCAAGCTTGCGTAGGGACACACTCCGAATTAGAGACACATTCGGGACGGCAATGGGGGGGTGATCCTGAATAATCCGGCAGACATGAACAGGAAGGAGTGTCTCCATTAACGCGGCACTCTGAATGAGGTCCACACGGTGAAGGTTGACAAGGATTGTGCGCATCTTTCATAACTGTCAATATCTCGTGACATCTAACAAATGGATCTCCAGTGGTGAGGGGGCGACACTGGCAATATGGTATGTGTTTGACAACACTACAATCCGCATTAAATCCACAAGTCCCCGGACAGGGATCCCGACATTTTGTATTTTGACAAGCTTGATCAGGAGGACAATCCGAATTTGAAGAGCATTCAGGTCGGCAATTTGGAGGGTTTCCGATAAAATTTGGTAGGCAAGAACAGACGGCACTTCCTTTTGCTAATTTGCATTGACTGTTGGGACCACATGGTGAAGGTTGACAAGGATTATTTGGCAAGGAAACTAAAGCGTAAGTTGTAGATAAATGTAAGCACCAGAAAATAAATCTCTTAAAACCAAAAACAAATTATTTACATTGTATGGCATGACATTCGAAAAACGCGTTTCCAGTCATGAGTTTAGGGCAATGGCACATTGGTATATGGTTATACACTTCGCATATGGCATTAATGGCACATGTGCCAGGGCACGGGTCTGCGCATTTATTGCGTATACAAGTTCTGTTCCGCGGACAATCCGAATTTAATATGCATTCTGGGCGACATTCGTCATATGGGTCACCTTGGTATTCCTTTAAGCAAGAGCATTCACCTTCCGTGCAAACAGCGTTTACACCACATGGGGATGGTGTGCATGGATCTTTTGATAAAATTGGTGATGGAGCTATAGAACACGAATTATTATAGGAAGATTCACCAAGCTACAATATTGACGTCTTACGTGGCAGAAGTTTAGGGGAACAGCTTATAAAAGGATTTCCAGTAAAGCCGTCACTGCAGGCGCATGTAGGAGTATGGTTGATAATACGACAATACGTGTTAAGACCACAAGCTCCGGGACAGGGATCTCTACACTTTTGATTAACGCACGCTTGATGGCTGGGACATTCAGAGTTTATAGAACATTCGGGACGGCAATTTGGAGGTTGGCCAATAAAGGTGGGCAGACATGAACAAGAACCCAAACCATTTTTATTGCGACACTCGGAGTTCGGGCCACAGGGCGAGGGTGAACAAGGGTCTCGTATATCCTCACGTTGAATTTCAATGGGAGTCGCTGAGTTATACAAAATTTTGATTAGTGATTGGCTTTGAAGCAAAATATATTTTAACTCACGCGGAAGAAGAAAACACTTTGTAAAAGCGTCTCCTGTGAAACCTTTGTTACAAGAACAAATGGGACTGTGATTGCGTACGCGGCAATCCGCGTTTTGCCCACATGGAGAGTTTAAACATGGACTTACACATTTTTGATTAACACAAGCTTTATCCGTTGAACATTCTGAAGACAATATGCATTCTGGTCGGCATGCTGGTGGTGTGCCCACAAATTGTGGTAGACAAGAACACACAGCTTGCCCGTTAATTTCCCGACACTGTGAGTTAGGACCACAAGGTGACGGATGGCACGTATTAATGTATTTCTGCTCTATTGCTAAATAGCGATACAATATAAATAAGACGAAAAGACGGGTGGTAATAAATAAAGCTTACGTTCCGCTATTTTAGAACACAGACGATAAGGATCGCCTGTGTAATCAGCAGGGCAATTGCAAGTGGGCACATGATTTATAACTTGGCAATACGAGTTTTTGCCGCATGTGCTTGGGCAAGGGTCAAAACATTTTTGTTGTTGACATGCTTTGTTGGGTGGGCAGTCTGAATTCATAACACATTCTGGACGACAGCCCTCATAAGGATTGCCGTAATAATTAGATAAACATTTACATGAACCAGCCCCATTCCGTTCACGACATTCGGCATTTGATCCGCAAGGGGATGGATGACATGGTGTTAACGCTTTTAATTTTTCGTTTTCTTTTGTGGGATGGCATTCTAGGTACGGATCACCTACGAAATCAAGAATACAAATGCACTGCACGACATGACTAACAACTCTGCATTCTGCGTTTAATCCACAACGTCCAGGGCAAGGATCAACACATTTTTGATTGATACAAGCTAAGTTTTTACTGCAATCAGAACTAGTAACACATTCAGGGCGACAATTCGGCGGTATTCCTATGTAAGATTCTAAACATGAACATGAAGGAATTTCTCCAATGGAGCGACATTTTGAAAAGGGACCGCAAGGTGAAGGTTGACAAGGCTGCTTTTTAATGTCCGCATTAGCTATTGATTCAACTATAACAAAATCATAACGCAATGATAAGTTTTTTAATAAGTATTTTAATGCGAGAGCATCTTACTGATTCGTTGACAGCTGACGAAAGGATTGCCTGTAAATCCAGTATGGCAAGTACAGAACGGACTGTGATTTACTACTGAACATATAGCTTTTAATCCACAAGCTCCGTGGCAGGGGTCGCGACACTTTTGATTAAGACAAGATTGTGTGGGCGTACATTCGGAATTTGATGTGCATTCTGGGCGGCACGTTGGAGGCGCCCCTATGAAACCTTGTATACAAGTGCACAAAGGCTGCTGATTTATAACGCGACATTTTGAATTAGGTCCACATGGAGAAGGCTGGCAAGGATTTGTATCTGTTATGATCTCTATAAAATGTTTAATATGTTTATATCAACAGTAACGGGCTTTACTTAAGAAGAGCTTACTCCTTTGTGGAGAACATTTGATAAAAGCGCTGCCTATTGTGTTTTCTGGACATCGGCACATTGGTATGTGATTAACAACATCACACAATGCGTTCTCTCCACATGTCCCCAGGCAAGGATTTATACATTTATTACGCGAACAAGCTTTCTCCCGAACGCAGTCAGAATTTAAAACGCATTCAGGTCGACATCCAATATAAGGATCTCCTTGATATTCAGGAAAGCAAAAACATGTACCATTACGACATTGGGCATTTGTTCCGCAAGGCGAGGGATGGCAGGGGTCTTTAACTTTATTTAAGGAAAATATGTTGGACATTTTTAATTAAAAGCGGATATTAAAGACTTACTAATGTCGTCTTCTTGTGGAATGAGACTACAAGCGGTGAACGGATCTCCGGAGAACCCTTGAAGACACGAGCAGATAGGAGTGTGGTTTACTATCTCACATATGGCGTTGTAACCACACGAACCTGGACATGGGTCTGTACATTTCTCACGTATGCAAGCTTTGTCCTCAGAACATTCTGCACTAATAGTGCATTCAGGCCGACAATTAGGTGGAGCTCCTACGTGTGATGTTAAGCAAGAACAAGAAGGAATGCCGCCATTATTACGACATTGGCTATTCGGGCCACAAGGCGAAGGAATACAGGGATCTCTGTCGATTATTTTTAGAGTTGGGGGGGCAACTATGACATATACAAACTATAAGTTTTTTTTCTAACGGTACTGATTAAAGAAAAATTACGTGGTATGTTGAAACATCTGGTAAATGCATCGCCGGTAAATCCTGGTCTGCATTTGCAAATTGGGCTATGATTACGTATATGGCATTCAGCGTTGGTGCCGCAAATCGCGAGGCAAGGATCTTGACAGCGCTGTTTTATGCAAGCCTTATCAGTTGGGCATTCAGTGCTTAAAATACATTCTGGCCTACAGTTTGGCGGCAAACCTAGGTAATTTTCCAGACACGAGCAGATAGCTTGGCCCTCGAATATTTTGCATTGAGAGTTCGGGCCACAAGGGGATGGAGAACAAAGATTTATGAATTCCGGTCGACCATTCGCTAAAGAGGTAAAGGGGTGATTGCAGCTGTTAGTAGAATGATATGATAGCTTTTTCTTACGCTGTTTTGGTTCTAGGTGACAATATCGGTACGGATCGCCTATAAAACCGGCGTGACATGTACAGGTTGGTAGGTGATTAGTTACTAAGCAATCAGCATTTGTACCACAAGTACCGGGGCAGGGGTCGGCACATTTATTTTGAATGCAAGCTTTGGTTCTTGGACAATCAGAATTGTGAAGACATTCGGGACGGCAGGATTGGTATGGATCGCCGTAATGTTCAGGTAGACATTGGCATGAACCAATGCCGTTTTGTTCGCGACATTCAGCATTCGAACCGCAAGGATTCGGTTCACAGGGCGTAATACGTTCATTAACAATGCGTTCTGTTCCATTAAGCGTTTTAGAAGAAAAGGAAGAGAGGTAATTATTAATCATTACCTTAACGAATAAGATCAGGATTAGTACCAACGTAAGCAACGTACATACCCAGATGACACTACGTATTCCCATTTAATAAAGATGAAAAAATTATTGATTTGTCTTAAAATTTCCATTTCTCTAAATTAAACACTACTTGGCGGTTAGCAAAATAGTGCAAATATTATTACGGTGTATCAACGTTTAACAGAGGTGGATTAAAATGATAATTATTGTGTAAGTGTATGAGTATTGTTAACAGTTATGTATACCGCGTACAATATTTTATATATGGAAGGCTGGCGTTATTAACGTTTAATAAAACGCTCGCATATTTTTAGTTTATTAAAATTTCTTTATTAATTTTACTTTTTCATATAAGTTTCGATTATTATTAAACTACTAAATTAATTATTAGACTACGCTTAGTATTTAATTAAAAAAAAATTGTATAAGTCGAAGCATTAAAATATATAATTAGAGAAACGGCAAAATCCAGCGTTGAAAATAAGGTGGCCATCACCTTACTTTTTACTTTTTAATTTTGCAAAATTATTTTTATATTATACCGAATATTCGCAATATATTATTGTGCCATGCTATAAAGGTTTTAGGTGAGGACGGCACAAGAAAAAAACTAAGGTTTCCAAAAATGCAACAGCGTTGTATATTAATAATAATCACAACAATAACGTTCAACCTCAGTTAATTTTCTAAGTTATTAAGCCCTAAAGCATTCAGATTTCGTTGATAATGCCAGATTAACTACATAGGTATTAAGTAATTGCCTGATATAACTATTTGGGTCAAATAAAGAAAGCACTCGAAGTTTCAGTCAGGAGTTAAATCAAAGGCATATAGGCGTAGTATTAAGGCAAGGCAAAGGCAAAGGCAAAAGGCATATTTTGCTTTATATATATGTTTAAATAATTTTTATTTCATAATTAAGTGTAGAAACGTGTAAATGCATATGAATTGTAAATAAATATATATAAAAACAAATAAAATAAGAAAATCAAAATGAGAAAAACATTGACTTTATCCAATATTCTACGAAACACTTTCAGGAGATTTTAAACAACGCGCTCGCAATTGTAATCAAATTATTATTAAGAAAATGAATATGAACTTGTTTTCCTGTTTGAAACACGTAAGAAATAGTACATTGGAAATATCTGAAAAGAACGTAAATCTTTAGCGATACTAACGTACAGGTTCACTTGTGCGTGTGTCAGCGTTCGACACGTTAATATCGCAAAGAATTAAATACATTTGTTCGCAATATCAGCAGTAATCCACTTTATCGTGTGGCATTATGCATCGTGACAATGCATGAAGCAAAGATCTCTACAATGTAATGAAAAACCAATTAAAATTGTGATACTAAGATAATGTATCTGCAACAATAGATGCTTCTATTGCTACGACGTAGAATTTTTTGTTCTATTGCATACCTAGGTATCCCTTAAGCGAAAAGTTACATTGAGAAAGGAAGAATATAAATCTGTGTATATTGGAGCCAGCACTGCTGCTTCTTACTGCTGATGAATATTTCATTTTTCTACGTTTTTATTGCAATTCTTTATGCGAAGCACCGTGTTCCGTAGATGATAAAATTTCAATTTTTCTTTTACAATTAGAATACATTTAAAACACAATAACAAATTAGAACACTTCTTTCTTTCACGTTTTTCACGGTGTTTTTGGTGCTTCCAAAGAACAAATTAATTGACATCAACACAAAGCCAAAACACACTAGTATACGTGAAGCAGTTGTGCTTTAGCGTAATTGCGTTGCTGGTGGAAGTACACCTTCGCGATTGTTCTAATTTGTGTGCATTACAAGGGCAGGAGAAAACTGTGCGGTTTAGTAATAAAAACGAATGTATGAAAAGAAAATGCGTAGCGTTTGTTACAGTTCTGATTGAAACTTCATTAAAACTAGATCAAAAATTAATATTTCATTAAATTAAATTTCGCCCGATTTAACATTCTTTTCCTCGTACAGTTTCCTCGTTTTCTTGCTTTATTTTTAGGCATAACCATGTTTTGCGTAAATTGTTCAAGAAAAAGCTTTTTCCATTAGCTTGTCATTATAAGCCGCTAATAATATTCAAGTTATGCCCGAAACCATTCCCTGTCTTTGGTTATGCCTACAGACTAACAAAGAAAGTATATGCAAATTCCTACCTGGTATAGGTTGACAATTGCTGAAAGGATCTCCTGTATAGCCAGCTTCACAGGTACATATTGGCATGTGATTGGCTACTGTGCAATGAGCGTTGAAGCCGCATGAACCTACACAAGGATCTTCGCATTTTTGTCGTATACAAGCTTTGGTTGAGGGGCACTCGGGATTAATGGTGCATTCCGGTCTACAGTTAGGAGGAGTGCCAATGAATGAATGCGCACAAGAACAGGCTGGGCTATCACCCACTACCCTACACTCTGAATTAGGTCCACATGGCGAGGGTATACAAGGCTCGATTGGCAGTATAGGTTCAGTGCTTTTGGTTTCCTGGTAGCAGCGTGTAAATGGATCTCCCGTGTAGCCATCATTGCAAGTGCAAATGGGATTATGATTGATAATTTGACATTTTGCAAACTGACCGCAAGCTCCCGGACATGGATCCACACATTTCTTACTTATGCATGCAGTTTGCAAAGAGCATTCTGAGCTCACAATGCATTCCGGTTTACATGTTGGCGGTGAACCCAACATACCAGGTTGGCATGCACAAACAGCTCCTTGAGCTAAGACATGACATAAACTGTTTGGTCCACATGGATTGGGTTGGCAGGGATCAACAGGAACAAGCTCGTTTCGAACCATTTGTCGACAGTTTATGAAAGGATCGCCCGTGTAACCCTTTGCGCAACTGCATATGGGAATGTGATTTGAGACACTACATTGTGCGCTCTGACCGCAAGTTCCCGGGCAGGGATCAACACATTTCTTATTTAAGCAAGCTTTATGCGGTGAACAATCAGTGCTTAGAGTACATTCGGGACGACAACCCGAATATGGATCTCCGTGATAATCTTTGAAGCAGATGCATGTGCCGTCAGGTTGACATTCCGCATTTGCACCACAAGGTTGCAGACCACAAGGATCAAAGTAAATTGGAGTCTGTGTCTTCTCTTCAATGATTTCTACACACTGGCTGAATGGATCTCCAGTGAAACCAGCGCGGCAAGTGCATATCGCCAAATGATTTTGTATGCGACATTCCGAATTAATGCCACACGAACCATCGCATGGATTTCTACATTTTTCCGCGATACAAGAACGGTCAGAAGAGCAGTCAGTGTTTACCACACATTCAGGGCGGCAATTAGGTGGAGCTCCTATGTAGTTTGGTAAGCAGGAGCATGAAGCCTGGTCACCATTAACACGGCATTCTGAATATAAGCCACAAGGTGACGGAAGACATGGATTTCTCGGTTCAATAGGCTTATCTTTACCCACAGGTATTTGCGGTGCTGGATAACAACGAGTAAAAGGATCTCCCGTCATACCTAAAGGACAACTGCATATTGGATTGTGGTTAATAACTTCGCATTTGGCATCGATACCACATGTTCCAGCGCATGGATTGGCACATTTGAATTTGTGGCATGCTTTGGTTTGGGTGCATTCAGCATTGACTGTACATTCCGGCTTACAATTAGGAGGAGTTCCTATAAAGGCATCTAAGCAGGAGCATACGGCCAAACTGTTTGCTTCGCGGCATTTGCTATTTGGCCCACATGGTGATGGTTGGCAGGGATTACCTGGTTTTGGTGGCGGTAATTTGGGCTCGGGCTGACAAGTTGAGAACGGGTCTCCCGTATAGCCATCGTCACATACGCAGTTAGGTACATGGTTAACTGCATAGCATAGAGCATTGGAACCACAAATTCCAGGACATGGATCTTTACATTTGTTGCGTATACACGCTTGGTCTGTTGGACAGTCCGAACTGAGCACACATTCTGGCCTGCAGCCTTCATAGGGATTTCCTTGGTATTCATCAATACATCTACAGGAGGCAGCTCCATTACGTTCTATACATTCTGCGTTGGGACCACAAGGGGACGGTTCACATGGTTTGATAGGTTCCTCTTTTTGCTGCACGCACTGGACGAAAGCGTTGCCAGCAAATCCATTAGGACAAGAGCAAGATACGCTATGACTAATAATACGACATTCTGCGTTCGTGCCACACGAACCTGGACAAGGATCACGGCATTTATTGTTGATGCAAGCTTGTGTCGATGGACAATCGGGGTTGATGATACATTCAGGACGACAGTTAGGTGGAGATCCGAAAAATTCGGGCAAGCACTGGCATGAAGGACCACTAGCACTCGCTTTACATATTGAGTTTGGCCCACAAGGGGAAGGCAAACACGGGTCTTGGGGTTTTTCTGATTGTTTTGTCTTTGGTGGAGGTGGTAAGTCCAAGCACCTTTTAAAGGGATCTCCCGTTTTTCCGAGAGGGCAACCACAAATAGGGCTATGATTTATAACCTCACAACGAGCATTAATACCACAGGCGCCAGAGCAAGGATCGACACATTTTTTATTGACGCAAGCCTGCAGAGCATTACACTCGCTTGACACCACACATTCGGGCCTGCATTGTGGTGGAGTTCCCATGAAACCATCTAAACATGAGCATACCGCGTGATCATTAACGTTTTTGCATTGGCTGTTGGGTCCGCAAGGCGACGGAGAGCAGAGTTGGACTGGTTTCTCAGGTTCTTGTTCTTTTAAGCGACAGTTTGTGAATGGGTCGCCTTCATAGTCCTTGACGCACGAGCATACAGGAATATGATTTAGAACTTCACAAATAGCATTAAGTCCGCAAGTTCCTGGACAAGGATTTACGCATTTATTACGAATGCAGGCTTTGTCTTGCGCACAGTCAGCTGACAAAGTACATTCTGGACGGCAGCCGTCGTACGGGTTGCCTTGGTAATTGTTGTGACATCGGCACTCTCCATTATAACAGTCGGCATTCGCTCCGCAAGGATTTGGATCACAAGGGTCATTAGGTATTTTAGGGGATTCTGTAACTGGCAGCGGGCTGCACCGTATAAACGGGTCCCCAGTGTAACCTTCAAGGCAATTACAAATTGGTAAATGATTAAGAACATGACACTTAGCCTCAAATCCGCAAGATCCGGGACATGGATCTCTACACTTCTGATTAACGCAGGCTTCAGTAGACCCACATTCGGAATTAAGAACACATTCCGGCCTGCAACCGGGGGGAGTCCCGATAAAGTCTGGCAAGCAAGAACAAGCTGGGCTGCCACCAATAATTTGGCATTTCGAATTAGGACCACAGGGGGAAGGCACACATGATGGGGGGCGCTCAGTTGGTTCCGGTTGGATAGTGTGCGCTAAAATAATTGAACAATAAATTCTGTTTGCAAAAAGTATTAACAGAAATGTTAACTTACGCATTTTTGAGCATCGAACGAAGGGATCACCAGTCATGCCCTTGGGACAAGTACAGATAGGACTGTGATTTTTAGTAACGCACGTTGCCATATGACCGCAAGTATGCAAGCATGGATCTAAACATTTATTTTTGATACAAGCTTTTTCAGCAGCGCATTCCGAACTAACAATACATTCCGGCTTGCAGTTGGGCGGTTGGTTTATGAAACCGGATTGACAAGAGCAAACTGCTTGATCATTGATGTTACGGCAAATACTGTTGGGCCCACATGGTGAAGGAACGCATGGGTTTAATATAGGTGCCGGTGTGATGGGAATTTGTTTACATTGGAAGAATGGATCACCTGTGTAAGCCGGAGGACACATGCAAGTGGGAACGTGGTTTTCAACAGAACACATCGCGAGTTCTCCGCAAATGTTGAGGCATGGATCAACGCATTTGAAACGAACGCAAGATTGTACGGGCGAGCAATCTTCGTTTGATTCGCATTCACGACGACATCCTCGCTCAGTGTCATAAGGATTGCCTTCATATCCTTCATGACAGTAGCAGGCTCCCGCTCCATTGCGTTCGCGACATTCTGAATGTGGTCCACAAGGCGAAGGTTCACAAGGAGAACTAGGTGGCTGTTTAGGCAACACTGGAGGAATAAGTGAGCAACCAGATACTGGATCTCCTTCATGACCATCAGCACAAGAACAAACAGCATTATGTTGTATAACCTTGCAAACAGCATTAGAACCGCAAGAACCTGGGCATGGATCCATGCATTTTTCATTCTGGCAAGACAAATAATTTTGACATTCATCATTGTTTGTGCATTCAGGCCGACAATTCGGAGGTCTTCCAATATAATTTGCCTGACAAGAACACGCCGCTTGCCCGGCGATTTCTCTGCACAAAGAATTTGGTCCACATGGAGATGGCACACATGGGTTATCTGAATCACGTGATATGGATTTGGCAACTATACATTCTGTGAAAGGATCTCCTGTCATCCCAAGGGGACAGGTGCAAATAGGGTTGTGATTGACAACTTGGCATTTGGCTTTTGAGCCGCAAGCTCCCTTGCAAGGATCTCCGCATTTTTGTTGTATGCACGCACGGTTTTGGGGACATTCAGAACTAACGACACATTCCGGTCGACAGGAAGGAGGTGCACCGATATAATTATCCAAACAAGAGCAAACAGCGTGCCCATTTGTTTCGCGACATTCACTATAAGGACCACACGGGGATGGTTGACAGGGATTAAGAGGGGTTATTGTAGTGACTTCTATAACGGAACATGAACGATGAGGGTCTCCGGAATAACCCTCAAAACAATAGCAATTTGGGGCATGGTTTAAAACTCGACATTCTGCGTTGATTCCGCATACACCAGGGCAAGGATCTTGACATTTATTGTTTAAGCAGGCTTTAGAACGGTCGCAATCCGAATTTTGTACACATTCAGGACGACATCCACTGTAGGGATCGCCAAAATACTCAGTAAGGCACGAACACGAACCAACTCCATTGCGTTCACGGCATACTGCATTCGCACCGCAGGGACTCGGATTACAAGGATCTCGAGGGCGTTCCGTTGAAGAAACTAAAAGTTTACACAGTGTAAAATAAATAGTTATTGAGATTTCTGACGTAACGCAAGGGGTAGTAACGGATATTTCTCTCTTGATTGTATAAATGTTTTCAAAGAGTTCAATACCCTTCAGTTTACATCCCCCCGAAAAGAAAAGAAAAGTATATACTTATGTTTATAACGGCGCAACCAGAGAAAGGATCTCCAGTATAGCCCATTTCACACTGACAAGTGGGATTGTGTTTGATTACTGTACACAATGTGTGAACACCACATGTGCCCACACAAGGATTAGAACATTTTTGATTCATGCAGGCTAGATTGGCTGGGCAGTCAGAGCTACTCATGCATTCGGGACGGCAATTAGGTGGCCGTCCCGTGTAACTGGATAGACAGGAACATGCAGGGGAACCACCAACATCGATACACTTCGAGTTGGGTCCACATGGTGAAGGTATGCATGGATCACCCGTGTTTTCTACCGAAATAACATCCACTACTTTGGCAGGCACATAGAAATAGTTGATATAGGTAGTGTGGTAGGTTGTCGAAAGATGGTTGTTTGCATTTGTATGCATTTGTATTACAGGATGATAGTGTAGATAGGAGTACGATAGTAGTTGGATAGTTTGAAGATTTTTTTACACAGTATAGATAGATTACACATGGAAGTAGAATACTACAAATTAGTTTCAAGAACGATTTATAGGTAGATGGATTTGAAGTTAGAAAGGTTGATGCACGAATATTTAAAGTTTTCTCACTTTTTCTCGATACACTTTTCTAACTTCAATGTGTACGCATTGAAGACAGGCATGCTTACATTTAATTTTGGAACAGCTATTAAAAGGATCACCCGTATAACCAGGTGGGCAGGAACATGCTGCATAGTGATTTATTACTTGACAACGTGCAAGAGTGCCACATGTGCCCGGGCACGGATCTATACATTTCTGATTTTGGCAAGCCATGTTTTGCGCGCAATCTGAGCTAATAATACATTCTGGACGGCAGTTTGGTGGAGACCCTATGAAAGTTGTTAAACAAGAACACACTGCATGACCGTTTATTTCGCGGCACTGACTGTAAGGCCCACACGGTGAAGGAATACATGGATTGACGTCTTTAGAAACTAGTCGAAGAAGTCATTTTAACTTTCTATTTATCACATCAGGATAAGCATTAAAAAACAAAACATACTTGGTGTTGGTTCGAGTTCAGGTATAACACGACAAGAACTGAGAGGATTTCCGGTATAACCAGGTGAGCAATGACAAGTGGGTACATGATTGCTTATACGACATTCCGCATTAATGCCACATACTCCAGGACATGGATCTGTACATTTGTTATTGTTGCACGACTTATCGCGTGGGCAATCAGAATTAACTACACATTCAGGACGACAACCGCTATATGAGTCTCCGAAGTAGCCTTCGATACAAGTGCAAGAACCAGCACTATTGCGCTCTCTGCATTCGGCATTAGCGCCACAGGGTGAGGGGTTACAAGGGGTTAAATGTTCTTCGGGAGGAACTGGGCGTTTGCATAAAAATAAATAAAATGATCATTTTGATTTCCGATTTTACACTCTTTTTCGAAAGCCTTACTAGCAGGAGCACAGCCGGCAAATGGATCTCCTGAATAACCAGCGTCACAAGTACAAAGAGGGGAATGATTAACTACGTTGCAAAGGGCGTTGAAACCGCATGAACCAGGGCATGGGTCTTTGCAAATTTCATTAATACAAGCCAGATTTGCTGGACATTCTGAATTAATGCTGCATTCAGGTCTACAATTGGGAGCACGACCCACAAAATTTGGCAAACAAGAGCATACTGGAGTTTCACCAACCACTCTGCATAGAGAGTTAGGTCCACAAGGGGATGGTATGCAGGGATTAGTTGGAAAGTCGTCTTTTTTTCTTTTATCGACTCTTAGGCAGCTTATAAAAGGATCTCCTGTGTAGTCGGATGGGCAAGAGCATATAGGATTATGGTTCGTAACTTTACAAAAAGCTTCAACACCGCAAGTTCCCGGGCAAGGATCTATACAACGTAAATTCACACATGCTCTATCCTGAGAGCATTCTGAACTAATTGAGCACTCAGGCCGACATGCGGGGGGAGTACCAATATGATTTGCTAAACAGGAGCATACGGCATGATCATTAACTTCGAGACACTTGCTGTAAGGACCACATGGAGAAGGTCTACAAGGTTGAGTTGCCTCAATTGCTAAAGCGTTAAAATTAGATCAAAACTATGTATTACAATGAACATAAAAAAAGGTTTCATTACGTTTGACTTCTTTACGGCAGTATTCTGAAGGATTGCCAGTGAAACCTGCTGAACAACTACAACTAGGAGAATGATTGATGACGTGACATTCAGCACCGACACCACATACTCCTGGACATGGATCACGACATTTGTTATTGACGCAAGCTCGATTTTTTGCACAATCCGAGTTTAGAACACATTCTGGTCGACATTCTGTATAGGGATCTCCGTTGTATTCAGGCAAGCAAGTGCAAGAACCAACACCGTTGCGTTCTTTGCAAACAGCATTAGTACCACAAGGACTAGGATTACAAGGCTCCGATTTTTCGGGAGTTATTATAACTAAAGGGATTAGATTTTACGTGAAATTAAATCATTTTGAAAAATAAGCATTCGCGTGAAAGGGTTTAATTTATACATTAAAGATATTCTTACTTTGTGGACTACATTCGGCAAATGGATCGCCCGTATAACCGGGCAAGCAACGACATATAGGTCTATGATTATTTACAATGCAAGTAGTAAATGAACCGCAAGAGCCTTGGCAAGAGTCTTTACACCGTCGATTTACGCAAGCCTGATTACTGCGACATTCTGAATTTGAAGTGCATTCAGGGCGACAGTTTGGCGCTCTACCAATGTAATTGGGCAAGCAAGAGCAAACTGGTTGTTCATTTGCATTTGAAACACGACATTGTGAATTAGGTCCGCATGGTGACGGCATACAAGAGTTCAGTGAATCGTTTACGATCGGTCGTTCTTTATGTACACATGACAACGTGTAATTATGTACAGAGATGAATTTTAAGAGAAAGCACATGCGGCAAGTTGCGAAAAACGAAGTAGTGATAGAAAAGAGAGTGGAAATAAAGTAAAATAAATATAAGCAACTCAAAGCGAAATGCAAAATGAATGTAGATGATATTTTATATTTAATCTTCCAAAGTAATGATAATGAGAATCGAGTTTGGAATGCTTACTTTCTTCGTATACGCAACGAATAAACGGATCGCCAGTGAAACCACTCATGCAATAACATATAGGATTATGATTGACCACTCGGCAGTTAGCATTGGTACCACAAGTGCCTGGGCAAGTATCTTTACAATGTTGATTAAAGCATGATTTATCTTGTGGACAATCGGAACTTCCCATACATTCTGGTCTACAGTTGGGTGGCGCTCCTACGTAGTTAATCTGGCATGAACATACAGCATGACCGTTTTGCGACCGACAGTTGCTGTATGGACCGCAAGGTGAAGGTACGCAGGGATTCATGGATTCAATAATATCAACTGAGAAATTCAAGACAATGGGAAAAAATGTTAAGACATTGCCGAAGCAGAAACAGAGCAAAACTCTAGATTAAAATTTCTTAAGCCTTATCGAAAGTTTTGCATGACCAATTCATTCGAAATCTTACATTTCGGTACTTCTGGTAAAAGATAACAACCCGAAGCAGCGTTTCCTGTATATCCCATAAGACATTGGCAATTTGGAATATGATTTAATGTAATACATTCAGCGTTATAACCACAGGTTCCTGGGCACGGATCGACACATTTATTGTTGACGCAAGCTCGTGATTTGGGGCAATCTGCGTTTAGAATGCATTGAGGTCTACATTCAATGTACGGATCACCAAAATATTCTCTTATGCATTTGCAGGCGGCAGCCTGGTTTTTTTCTTCACACAAAGCATTTACACCACAAGGATTAGGTTGACAGGGACGTGCGGGTTGATCGGGAACTAATCAGATGATGATATTCGTCAAAAACTTGCAAGTTTTATTAATTTAGTGAAACCTACTTTTAACTATTTTGAAGCAGTTCGTGAATGGATCTCCTGTGAAGCCAGGTTCGCACATACAGACGGGTGAGTGGGAACTAACATGACAATGAGCGTAGTTCCCACATGAACCTATACAAGGATCTGAACACCTAGAATTAATACATGCCATATGGGCGGGACACTCCGAACTAATTGTACATTCTGGACGACAACTCGGAGGTCTACCTATATAGTTAGTTATACACGAACACACGGCTCCTGTCGCTGAGACCAGGCAATGCGAATTAGGACCGCAAGGAGAGGGTATACAAGGATTTGGTCGAGCTATGCTATCCTTAGGTGCTTCGGGAGCTACTACAGAAATAAGAATCAATAGTCTTTTATTTAGGAATTAAAGTTATTGAGCATACTTCCGCGTGGTACGCACTGATGAAATGGATCGCCAATGTAACCAGGAGAGCAACTACAAATTGGAGAATGATTGGTCACACGACATTTGGCATTGTTGCCGCAAGTGCCTGGACAAGGGTCCTCGCAACGTTGATTAATGCAAGCCTTGTCTGATGGACATTCAGCACTTATAACACATTCCGGTCTGCAACTGGGCGCTCTGCCAATGTAATTAGGCAAACAAGAACAAATTGCACGACCCTCCAGTGCACGACAAGTGCTGTACAAGCCACATGGCGAAGGTCGACAAGGATCTTGGGTTTTGGCGGGCAAATATGTAGCTATGAACGGGACATACAGTAAATATATTGTTTCTTTTCGTCATAAACTCCTTTAACCTACTTGGAGGTGTTTTGTGACATATACGTAAAGGATTACCGGTGTAGCCCGTATTGCAAGAACAAAGAGGAATATGGTTAGCAACTCGGCAGATAGCGTTAAAACCGCATAAATCCTTGCAAGGGTCTACACATTTCATATTTAAACAAGATTTTGTATGTGAGCAATCACTGCTTTGCACGCATTCAGGACGGCAATTGATGTAGGGATCGCCAAAATAATCAGGTTGGCAAGTACAAGAGCCAGCGCCATTGCGTTCTCTGCAAATAGCGTTTGAACCGCACGGTGATGGATTACATGGATCAGTTTGTAGATCTGGCACAATGACTGTAATGTTTTGCACGATAGAAAAAGTAAGAACGGGGAAAATGAAAGTGTATGTAATATGAAGCTCTACTGTTAAAGCAAACATTTGTACAAAAACATGTGGTGAAAAGGAATACATATATACATGCATAATATATAAAAAGATTTCAACTTGTCGTAAATAAATATATACAAAGACCAATTACCCTTAAAAGAACTGGAAAAATTAAAGCTTAATATTAGGATATTTAAAAACCGCTCTCTTAGAGGGCACAAAAGAAGAGAAAACAAAAATAATAATGATCCAAGAAAGTAGTACTTACTTGCACGTAAATTGCAGCCAGCGTAAGGATCTCCCTCGTGACTCTCTAAGCAGGAGCAAACGGGTTTGTGATTTTGTGCGGTGCATATGGCATTAAATCCACAAGCCCCAATGCATGGGTCTTCGCAGCGTTGAGAAATACATGCTCGATTCAAAGGGCAATCTTGATGGATGATACATTCTGGTCGACAATTTGGAGGCGCTCCGAATATCCCAGGCAGACAAGAGCAAACGGCGCGATTGTCGACTTGCTGACATTCAGCATTAGGCCCACAAGGACTCGGTATGCATGCGTTTATTTCTGGAGGAGGCGTTTTAGCTAATATAAAAAAAAATTTAATTTTTGCAAAAAAACCACTGTTTATATGACAAAAATACTGACGTTTTGGTAAACATTGTTGGAAAGGATCACCAGTCATGTCTTCTGGACACGAACAAATCGGATTATGATTGATGGTGTGACATTTGGCATTAAAGCCACATGTGCCTATACAGGGATCAACGCATTTTTGATTGATGCAAGTTAAATGTTGAATGCATTCAGAGCTCACTATACATTCTGGGCGGCAATTAGGTGGTGCTCCCAAATAACTCACTTGACATGAGCAAGTAGGACGACCATCAACTACACGACAAATGCTATTGGGCCCACATACATTCGGTTCACATGGACTGATAGGTTTTATCTCTAAAGCAAAAATAGATGAAATAAGACAAATGTGCATTCATATGTATAATGCATTTTTTTTTTTAAATTTACGTGTGTCCTTTTTACAACCATTGAAAGGATCTCCTACGTAGCCCTGCTGACAATTACACGTTGGCACATGATTAACTACAGAGCATTCTGCATTGGAACCGCAAGTGCCGATGCAGGGATCTCGGCAATGTTGCTTTATGCAGGCCAAATGTGACGGGCATTCACTATTAAACACACATTCTGGACGACAACCTGAAGTATAAGGATCACCGATATAGGGTTCGATGCAGACACATCGAGCAACACCATTCCGCTCAGAGCAAACTGCATTTTCAGCACAGGGGTTAGCATAGCAAGGATCCAAACGATCTTGTGGCTCTATAATAGGAAACGATGTGGAAAAACTTTTCAATCGTTGGTTATATCGATTTACTTACTTATAATCTTAGAACAACCCACAAACGCGTCGCCTTCGTATCCGTCTTCACAGCTACAGTAAGCTGAGTGAGCAATCACGGAACATCGAGCATTATACCCGCAAGTGTTAGTGCAAGGATTTTCACATTTTTCACGTATACAAGCTTTATCGGCTGGACATTCATTATTAAGAGTACATTCGGGGCGACAGAATGGTGGACTTCCAATATAATTGGCTACGCACGAACATACTGGTCTATTTTGTTTCACTTGACAAATTGAGTTTGGCCCACAGGGTGAAGGTGCACAGGGATAAATTGGTTTTCGATCTGCTTCTTTTGGTTTTTCTTTCGCTGGAGCACAATATATAAATGGATCTCCTTCGTGACCAACATCACATGAACATATCGGATTATGATTAAGAACCTGGCACCGAGCATTTACACCGCAAGTACCGGGACAGGGGTCGGCACAATGATGGTTGATGCATGCTTGATATAAAGCACATTCTGAACTCACTATGCATTCTGGTTGACAGACAGGTGGCGAACCCTTAAAACCAGGCAAACAGGAACAAGCTGCATACCCTTCGGGCGAGATCAAACATCTGGAGTTGGGTCCACAAGGAGAGGGCTCGCACGGATTTGGGGCTGCGCCTGCCGGAAGATATGTTAGAGGAATTTGTGGTTGAGGACTGCATGATTTGAAAGGATCTCCTGTGTAGCCTTGTGAGCATATGCACGTAGGTGCATGATTAACTACATGGCATAGAGCGTTTACACCGCATACGCCGTTGCAGACGTGCGAGCACTTACTATTCACGCAAGCTCTATCGGCAGGGCAATCCGAATTCAACACACATTCTGGTCGGCATCCTATATATGGGTTACCGAAGTAGCCTTGACGACAAACACAAATTAAAGCGTTTCCTTGCCTTTTGCATTCCGAATTGGCACCGCATTGCCGTTTGGCGCAAGTTTGCGACAGGCCGGGCGTATCACCTATAGGTGTAGAACAGTGTTCGTAGGGGTTCCCGTATAATCCGGATGGACACTGACAAATAGGATTGTGTTCATAAACATAACATAGAGCTCCATGACCGCAGGAACCCGAGCATGGATCCAAACACTTTCGGCCTAGGCAAGCCTTGTCGAAAGGACAATCCGAATTAAATATACATTCCGGTCTACACCGAGGGTCATATTCAGCATCATGACCAAAGCATGGATCGCAAAGAGCAACTCCATCTCCGTGAACAGAGCAAACATCATTAGGACCGCATGGCGAAGGTTTGCAGGGATCTCGGGAAACATTTTTGAGAACGCCAATTGTAATGCATTGATGGAAAGCGTTGCCAGTGAAGCCATCAAGACAACGGCATATCGGAGTGTGCTGTTGCACTCCACACAAAGCATTTATGCCACACACGGTACCGGCGCATGGGTCCACACATTTTCGATTGATGCAAGCTTGTGCTGAATCGCAATCTGAGTTTATTTCACATTCAGGGTGACAGCCACTTTGGGGATCTCCGAGGTAATCTTGCAAACAGGAACAGACAGCCCGGTTGTTAAGAACTTTACATTCGCTATTTAAGCCGCAAGGGCTGGGAATGCAGGGATTTTTCTGCTGCTTAGGTATATCAAGTGCGTAACAAAAGATTCCGGGGTTTCCCGTCAGACCGGCGGTGCAAGTGCAAACAGGATGATGTTGTTCTACATGACAGTTGGTACCGTGTCCGCAAGCTCCGGGGCAAGGATCATGGCATCTAAATCCAATGCAAGCTTTGTCTAAAGAGCAATCATCGTCAACTTCGCATTCGTAAGAACGGCAACCCGACAAGGACGTAGGATCGCCAGACAAGCCATCTGGACATATGCAAGTGTTTTGCCCATTGCTAGACACTACACATTGTGCATGAGGTCCACAAGGGTTTCTTTCACAAGCTGAACGCGGTGCATCCCGACAACCTAGATACGGGTCTCCTACGTAGCCTGCACTGCAGTAACATTCTTCACGGTTAGCCGCTACGTAGCAATCAGCATTACGTCCGCAAGGATTAGGTCTACACAATTCAACCGACAATGAAGGTTTTTCGCACAAGCGAAATGGATTGCCGATTTTATTGTCAGGACAGAAGCAAACCGGATTGCGGGTTGAATCACATATTGCACCAATCCCACATGGGTTAGGATCACAAGGATTGACAGGCTCAATGCAACCGCGTATAGTATTAGGACTTTCAACATAACCAGGTAAACAGGTGCATTTGGAAAAGCCGTTCGCAAGAACAGAGCACTGTGTATTCGGACCGCAAGGTGAAGGGTCGCAAGGATTGTTGGGTAGATCGCAAGGGATTTGTGGGGGTTGACCTTCATATTCCGGTAAACAAAAACAGATAGGTCTATTCTCTACAAGACGACACCCCGAATTCGGTCCGCAAGGATTTGGCGTACACTCGCCGCCTTCTGGAACTGAAAATGTAGAAGATAGCCACGCATAGTATGCGTGATTATAAAAAATTTCACAATTTGTACTTACTGCAGTTTTTGAAAGGATTACCGGTTAATCCTTTCGGACAATAGCAAATCGGATTGCCGTTATCTAATTCACACAAAGCATTAAGACCGCATGGATTAGGTTCGCATAGATTGTTCGGTGGACTACACGCTATATTTGGATTACCCGCGTAACCTGGTGGACATTTACAAATACCACGATGGCTTACAACATCGCACAATGCATACGAACCGCAGCTACAGGGCGAAGAACACCTTCCGTTCATACAAGCGTGATTTACATCACATTCTGAATCTGACCTGCAGCTTTGTAAAATAGTACAATCTACGTAAGCATTGCCGACATAGCCCGGTAAACATCTGCATTCAATACCATGATTGACCGGTATACATTCAGCATTTTCTCCACACGAATCCTCTTGGCAAGGGTTGATGCAACGGCGATTCAGACGATCGCATAGCTTGTTTGGTGGACAATCCTCATTGTATTGACATACAGGCGAATATTTCGGTGCTACTTAGTCGTGTTCAATTTATTTGTGGAGAAGCGGAATTATTGGGAGTGGTGACGTATTCATATGTACATGTGGATTGAGATGTATCGGTTGGGTTTGTGTGTGTTTTCAATGTGTTTTATACACGTGCAAAACAATTTTTTTGCCATAATATACAGTGTTGTAGTAGTTGAAACAAAAGAAATTTAAGATAAGTTGAATTGAGTGCCGAACAATAAATGCAAAAGGCAAACTGACAACACAAACCTGGCTGGCACCCCACATAGCCATTACCCTCGTAGCCATAACTGCAGTTGCAATCAGCTACATGATTGGTATTCACACAGATGGCGTTTTGTGCGCAAGGGTCATGAACATCGCAGGGATGTTGACATCGTTGATTAATGCACGCCTCAGTGATGGAACAATCTGAATCTTCGAAACATTCCACTAAACGGGAGATATAAATATAAAATAGCTTCAATGGGTAAAGCAAAACAAAATTTAAAAATGGTGGCTAAAGACGGTGAATCAAGTAGATCAATTATCCCAACAAAGATTGCATGATTAATTTCCAGTTAATTGTTAATTGTTAGGTCTTGCTTACTTGCTTTTTCTGTAGGCATGCACTTAATGGTGGGATTGCCAACGTGTCCGGGTGGACACGAACAAATAGGTCGATGCATTTTTGCCTTACATTTTGCTGAGGCGGCACAAGCGTTGGCAAACTCACAAGGATCTTGACACAAGCCCATATAGCATGCTTCACTTTCTATGCAATCGTTATTTGATTGACAGGGCTCGGGAGTTTTGGGTGTACCAGGCGATTCTACGCGTTCGAGTTTAATTGAGGTTAGAAATGTTAAAGGTTAAATATTATTAACTATCAATTATTAATAGAAATTAGTATTGTTCTATTGTTTTTTTAAGAAATAATATATACACATCTACTGGTCCAGTATTTCCTTATTTACATAAAAGTCTCAATGAGTAGAATGTTTTATGTACAGTTGAGTATAAGAAAGATATGTATGTACAGCAAACAAGTGTTCAAAGGTTTTATATACAGGTGTGCGTAAAATTCTTTTCGACGTTACGCTAATTAATTGAAAACTCAATTCCGGTTGGAGTTTTATTCCAGGTATGAATAAAATATGACATCGACTGGACTGTTTTCGTCTTGTAGTTCTACAGAACATTGATACATATTTAAAATAAACTTCGAATTTTGATTTTTTGTAGCGGCGATTTAGCTATTGATTATCTTCAAAGTTGATCTAAGAGAGTAGTTAGAAAATTGCTGATGTTTTTTGAAGATATGAAAATTTCAACCACAGGCAGAAGTGTTTTACAAATGTGATACCTTTTTCCTTCATTATGATTTGTAAGGAACGCTATCTTCCTTTCCTCAGGTGAATTCACATGCCAGCGGTACATTGATCAAATGAAAATTGTGCAAATTTTTTGACGAAAATTTTGATTATATATTTGTTATTAGCCGCATTCTAAAAGACATTTGGATTATGTCATATAACCCGATTTATGGATATGCTTTAGGGCCTATTCAGACAGTTTTCTCAAGTAATATAAAACTTTGTATATTTTTGTTTTACGAATTTTGCCTATGGCAACGCACTTGGAAGTAGATAAATTTTCATTCTGTAAATTCATTAATAAAAAAGAATTTCTTTTTGTACCCACCATCATCAAAAGGTAAAATTTTTTGTATAGATTCTCTACGGAATATCACTTGAAATGGTAGAATATATTTTGCCACGCTTTAATTATTTCATTTTTCGTTTCGTAAATATCTTTTCGATCAACTGCAATGGTGAGCTGATTGAGGATTTACTAGAGGAACACGTACTACATTCAAATATATTTATTTACTATGCCTTCAATTTCCATCATCGTTCACATGGACGTTTTTGAAATTTGAATGGATTTAAAAGCAATGGAAATTCATTATGAAATGGTGAATGTATTAGATCAAACTGTAACGTAATCGTGCAAAACTCGATTCTTAATGATGAAGGCTGCATTTATCAGTCTTTGTTTGAAAAACCTGTAAAAATTTGTCGAAAAGTGAATATAAGTTAAATATGGCATGATAACGGCAGTTTGCTTCTTCCTTCATTCGATTCAAATCGGTGGGAAACTAGCACAGAAGTAGCAGCTTGAGGCAACTGATTTCTCACTTCCGCAAAGGGGTTTAGTAATTTAAGAACGGAGAATAAAGTCATTCCTCGACTATAAATTTATTGTATTATTTTCGGTCTGAAAACTTTTCAATTAGTTTAATATCGAGCGCATAAAAAACTCAAAAGCCGACGCATTCAGAATATTGCGAAAATCTATCTAATAACGTTTTAGATGCATCCAAGTTCTGTGGTAAAATGTTATTATTTCTTTCATTTGAAATATTTTCTGATGATGGGTTTTGACAAATTCGTTTTGAACTGAATATTATTTGTCGTGTCCAATAGTCTTACGTTTAAACTAAAAATATACCTTTTACACAATCGTATTCATTGTGTCCATCACCGCGACACTTAAGACGACATTGTCCCATAATACACAACTGGTTAAGGCCACAATTAGTATGAACTGTACAAGTAGTGTTAATCACTGTGACAACTGTTGGAGTTGTGGTGGTAATGGTTACGTTTATATTATTGTATATACTATTGTCTATTGTTATAAGAGGATTTGCATTTGTTGTGACGGGTATCATTGGCTCTAGTACTACACCGGGCATAGTGGCCGTTGTGCCGGGTATTTCAGATATTTCAGTTATTTTCTCTGTGATTACTGGAAATATGGTGGAGGAGGAGTCTTCTATAATTTTCGATTTTATAGTACTCATTGTGTTCGAATCCATAACGGATTTGTTAGTGGTGCTGGCAATGTCTCTGTTTTGGGTTATGATATTAGTTATGATAGCGGTGGCTGTGGTTACAATGGGTTCTATCAAATCAGATGTTGTTTGCTTGACGATGGCTGGCACAGTACGTGGCTGATCGGTTGGCGTAGTCGATTCAGGTGTTATAACCGGAAACAATGTTAACATTTTCTCAGCATCCGAAGATTTTGATATAATACTTTTATTTCCAAATAATTCGTTTTCCTCATCGTCTGCAACCATTATTACAGGGAAGGTGATACCATCATAGCGCGGCGTTGTGGTAAACATGGTGGTTATATTGTAATCATCAAACTCGTTAGAAGTATCAATTCTTGTAGTTTTCATTTTGGGTGTCGTACTTGTGCGCACATTAAATACCCCTTTTACATCTTCACCCCTAGCATAAGGGGTGATGCTGCTTGTTGCAAGAGTTGTTGATGTGTTAGCTGCTTGAGTGGAAGCCATTTCAAAGGCCGTAGTGTCAGTTATGTTATTTTCACCATCACGATAGCCTTTGGGTGGTCCAGATTTCGACGTTGCGATGAATCCAGTAGTAGAAGTAGTTGTGCGGCTAGGTAACGTAGTTGTTTTTATCCCTTCATCTTTTGCTGCTGTTGTGATGCTCATTTTTTCTGTTGTTGTCGTTGCTAAATCTAACGAATCGTCTTCTTTCCGGGTAGTTTTTGCTTTTTCGGTTGTAACAGTTGTAATTCTTCTTTCATCTTCCTTTTTAGTAGTTTTCGGTTTGTGCAGCATTGTCGTACTACTCGTACTAATTTGAGTGCCATCCTCAATATCTGTGTTCGGTCTTATGGTAGACTCAAATGAGGTTTTAATAGCGGTGGTATTTGTGGAAGGCGTAGTAGTACTAGTAGTAGTGGTAATGGTAGTGATGGGAGTTCTAGTAATTATTTCGCTTGTGCTAGTGTTTGCGGTTATGATTCTCTTATCTAAAAACATTTATATATATACACAAGGAATGTTTTTCACATATGTAGAGGATTTTTTATGGATTATGGAATGTTTAGGGTAGTGCGGAAATGATAGGTATTGAAGAAAAACATATATACACATTTAAAATTTTAGAAAATCACATATTTACAAATATTGTTAGTAGTAGTTTTGTTTGATGTTTTGCAATGAGTTTTTCTTTTTCATTATACATTTTCCGTCCGGTTATTTATTGTATGAATAATTTGTTAAAAGCCAAATTAAAAATGCAAATGAAAAATTATTTATAAAGTTATCGACTTACCTTTGATGCAGGCACCCGTGGAGGGATCACAAGTAGTACCGGGCGGGCAATGCTCGCAGCCGGGCGTACGGCCAGTGACTAATGTGACAAAGCGAAATTAATTTTTAATAATTTTTAAATTAAATAAATTTTCTTAGAGACTATACTAATAGACTACTGTGATAAAGTAGAAAATTCATCGAAATGTGGAAGAGCTTAGAACAAAGTGCAGAAAAACAAATGTATTTTAAAAAGCACGTGCTACAAATTTTAATATATAATATTTAACCCTTAAATGTCGATTGTATATTTAGAACCTCGTATTATATTGTGTAGCAATCTTTGCATAGTACTTTTAGTTTTCATTGTACCAAGTTATTTTACCGTTTCCGAACTAAACCAGAAACTTGACAGTTTGTTTCCTCATTTGCAACAATTTTCATTGTTGGCGCGATATCTAAGTACAATCTTATTTCAGTGGGTGTTACGAATTACGATCATTTATATGAAAAAGGGGAATAAATCAAACAGAAAAAATTGTTTCCGAGCAGAAACAAGGTAAGAGTAACAAATAAAATTCATATTTTTGCATGTACTGCAAAAATCTATGCAAGAAAAATGTGGTTTTTTTTTATGTAAAAATGCACTATTATGGAAAATGGATTCTAAACCTAAAGGTATTCTGTGAAACATCTATTATTATGTTTAGAATTTTTTAGTTTTTCTTGTCGTTGTTTAAATAATTATATAATTATAGTGTGGCTGAATAATATTCACACTAATTTCTTCCGAGTTGACGCTTTTATGTGTATTATGAAAAACAACTTCCGAGAGTTCATCAAATTTACGGTGATAGATATATATATGTTATCTATTAAGATCACCTCAATGAAATAATTTCATTTATTCCCATACACCAACTTCTTTTAATACATGAACACATGCGTTTAACATTAGTAGGTAATTTCCTGATACAATGTTTGCCAAATAAGCCCCTCAAGTCGGGCTATAAGTTACTTGTTTTATGTAGTACCATGGGGCACAAAAGAAATAGTCTAGCAGATGAGCCAGATTTGGTAGTCGCCAATAATGTCGTCTTATGACTAGCCCGAGTGAGAAGAAGGTTCTAATGAAGATGACGATTCCTAGGAAAACATATGAGAAAAGAATTTCTCATCACGATGGTGTTGACGATGTTGCAGCGACAGTGCGGAAAGAAAATAAGAATGGTACTTTGTTCGTTGATCTGCGGCTACAACAAAAAATCGATATCTCTTGCTCATAGTGCAAGAGTATAATATGTACATGAGAGGAGTGTACTTATTGGATAGCCACTTAGACCTCAATCGTCAAAAGCCACAAACGGTACCTCTGCCTATTCTATCATCTGCTGGATCTTGCCGTAATAAAATCTTGGGTACTTATGAAAAAAAGCTCCACTGCAAAGGACGTTCACCACAAACAACTACCAAATCTTGGTCAGTTCGGCAATGATTTAGCTGATGCTCTTTGTACTATGGGAGCTCAAATAAACGGTAATAAAAGAGATCCGCCTAATAATGGCTCATTAGAGCAAAGTTTATAGGCGGCAAAACCTAGAGGGTCATCTCCTCTTGTGCCATCCATATGGTGGATCGCACAGTGGCCAAGTAGCAAAGGCAATGTTCCTTCACATTTAAAAGCCAAAAGTAATTGTTTTTTGGATTTTCGTGCATTGTAATGTAATAGGCGGTATTATTGCTCCTTGAAGTATTATATTATTGTACGCAGTAGATTTGTACAACTCAAGGACTGATTGCTCATGACGATCTATAAATACATTAATATCCTTTTATAAATTAAAGAAAAATCCTTACATGCTTGATGTTTTTGTATTTTTCTTATTAACTACACACATTTCCCGGTTGAAATCAAATTTCACTTATTAAAAATAAAAAGTCATGCGTTTAAGGATTAAAGCACAAAACTATAATGGCATTGAAACTTTTTGCAGTAATGATTTAATGCCGCGAACTAGTGTAATGTTGGGCATAAGAGGAGCTAAAAATGAAAGTTAATTTAATTCTTCTTTTAAAACATTGTTTGTTTTTAACAATCGCTTAATAAAGTTATTCACATAACATTTCAAAATAAGGCGCTATATGAGAAATGGTTAAAAAACTGGTTCGATTCGGACCATTTTCAATAGTGTTCGTGCTTGGGCCAAAATGCGTCGGTATACCAAATTTCCTCAATATATCTCAAAAGTGCAAACTGCAAATTAAACACAAGATTTCAAGACGGACACACACGCTTAGGTATAATGAAATGTGTGTTTATCTCAAATCCTTCTGGATATTGCATTCATTCGTAAAACATTAATGTATCCTTGTACAGTAAGTAGTATAGGGAATAAAAAAGAGAAGAAAGGGAAAAGAGAAGGAAAGCAGCTGCTCTGTTCTAACTCTCTGTTTCTTAGTATTTTCTAAGTTCAATACAACTTTGTTTTTGCGAAAGATGCACTTACCTTGTGAGCATACAGGCTGATGATCGATAACCTTGCATTCTTGTTGATATCCACACGGGTTAACCAGTGTGCAAGGATCAGTGCAAACTGCATTTATGCAAGATTTTTGACTGGGGCAGTCATGGTTTGCAGAACAACCGATTTCTACACGTTCACCGATTCAAATATAATATCCATTTTAAAACAAAAAAAAGAACAAAAAAAAAAGAAAGAAAAAAGCACAAAGAGAGAAAGGAAAGAGAGCAATTAGCTTTGCCTGTCGTGTAAGCTTCTCATTGGCCTTAAATAAAACGTTCAGAGTAGCATTCTTCTTAAAGTACGAATTACGTTGTGTGTAGAAAAAAAGTGTTTGTCAAGTACTCATCTTGAGTTGTCAAATTACTAATTCGTTAAATTTTCAGAATTCTCTTTAAATGCTATTTAAGAGAAAGTCGCTTAGTAATTAAAATAAGAGCAAGCAAATATAACATATACAAGTAAATAAACACAAGACGCATGCACCAGCACCTGTTTAGCTTTCTACCCTTACCAGGTTAGTTAGATATTTCTTTCAGGCTGCAGTTACGACGATTTGAGATAACTTTTGTCCCATGACATTGCACGAAATGTTTTCGTCCGATTCGTATGATAAAAATTGATATGTTTTATAGTTACGGTGTACGAGCAACCGAAGCATAATTAAATGAAATTAAAATAAATAAAAGCGTAATTTTAACTCCGTCCTCGTTTGCATAGTTACAATATGAGAACACATTTTCTAAGATTTATTACGTTAAGAAACAAAAACGGAGGAAACCAATACAATCAATTTACGTTTAATAAATTAAAATTTCATTTTATTTTAAAGGGGTTCTGTTGAGAAAATTAATTTTTTTATTGACTTCGTTATCGTGAAATTAAATAATAGAAAATTTCATCAATTTACGACCTGGATCCTATTGTTCATACACCCTTTTCAGGCATTAACGATATTATGCCTCGCCGAATGGCGTTAACACGAGGTGCGTACCGTACTGTTGCATGGTATACGTTAACTAATGCTATTCAAATTTTGTTTATTATTACTGTGTTATTGTGCGATAAAATTCGAACAACAGCCGTGTATAAAATATCAGAATAAACTTAAAATTTTAATTATATGCAAATAATTCCCAAAGTTACATGTCGCACAAAAGAAGAAGACATGCAGTTAATAATATTTGTTTTTATTACTTTCTTACCCATAGAAATGGTTTAGCAATTGCTACGAAGGCTTCTATATCCAAGAATCGTTAAAAATTTGTTCAAAGAAACCATACACTTGCATAAAATAAAATACAGAAACACATTGCAACACAGTGAGACAAAGAAGCAGCCAAAAGGAAACTAAGATTCAGCTCACACTCTTCATTCTATATTCTTCATGCAAGGTCAACAAATGAAGAAATATACGATATATATACTTCAACTCATTTACTCTTATAAAAATGCAAAAAAAAAAAAAAAAAATACGTATAACAATAACTTATAGAGTAGTGTAAAGAGAATGAGAGATAAAGGCAACGAAAATACATTCAATTTGTGGTATAACTAGCAGTAATGATTTGTAAATGGTGTGGAGTATCATTTCAGTGTAATCGAGAGCAAACAAACAAATAAATATGGCAGAAAACCCGTAATGGTCAGAAGACATATCCTGATGATGTAGTAGCAAATGTTTTTGTTCTCTTTTTTTTGGCCCAAATGGCACCTACTCGTAGGGTGTTTTATGAGGCCGTTTTTTTTTTTTTTTGCTGAATCCTTAACCTCACATAACACATCATAAGTTGAATTATATTTTTCTGTTGCTTTTTATATCTTTTTGCATTCCATTCCATTCCATACATATACGGCTCTGATTACACGTTGATTTACATGTAAAAAATATTATCAGTTACCTGCTATTACACGGCAAATGTTTGTTGTTAGACTTTTTTGTTGCGTATTTTGGCAGTAACACATGGCCGTGTGGTTCACGGTATGACACATGGTATATTTAGGTTTATAGCGGTTACAAAGCTTATCATAATGATCACAGGGTCGTTTGCAACGCCGGCCAATGCAAGTCTCGTCATCCTGACAGTCATTATTGTCTATACAGCATAGGTCGGTTCTTGCCGTTAATTTTGTGGTTGTAGCAAACATCGCAGGCTTTTCAGTCATCACAGTCATTAGCGATGTTAAGTCAAAACGTCTAGTGGTCGCTTTCGGTAAAATAGTCGGTTTACTTTCAGTGTAATTAAGGCTGGGAAGAATTGTAGTTGGTGGTAAGGTCACAAATTCTACACGAGGGGTAGTTGTTTTCCATTTTTTAATGGTCGCAGCGTCTGAGAAATCTGTCATACTTGAAGAAAATACAGATTGCAAAGTAACTGCGTCTGAAATTGAAGTATATCTAGTAGCTGGAAAAGTTACATTCTTCTTTTGAAAAGTTGTTCTTGTTGTGTAAAATGGTTGTATTTCTGTTGTTGTAATCGAAGGTACAGTGGCTGCAAGATTTTTAGTCGTTGAAACAGTTGATCTCTCTTTTTTATTTTCATCCGCAAGGATTGTTGAATAAAGCTTATCTGATTCAGTTGCGGATTGGGTTTTAATCATAGGCACATTAGTTATACCCTTAGGAGAAGTAGTTGTAACACTTTTGTCCTTGGAAGACTCGCCTGATGGTGACGGAATTTGTGCAGTAGTACTTCCTCCGGTGCCTAAAGTTTCACGGAGAGTTATGGTTGGCATTTCGCCTTCAAGAGTTTCGCTCGTTACATAAAGTTGTTCACTTTCTGTTGTAATCGTAGGTAAAGTAGTTTTGTGTTTTTCTGGAAATTCGGTTGATTTCTCTTCTGTAGGAAAGGTTGTTGTTATTTCTGTTTTAGATAGTTCACTTAGTATATAGGTTTCTGTTGATGGTTCCGTTATAGATGAAAATTTCATGACTTCTTTTGGAGCTTCTGTTGTTCTTGCTAGTTTGTACGGTGTCGTAGTAGAAAAGGTGGTACCTTCTGCTTCCGTTAGTTCTTCTGTTGGAGTAGAGGATTCCGAGATTTCAGTTAATGTTGTTTTTTCCTCTTTTGGAAATGTAACATCCGTTACAGAAGATTCCATTGTGGTAGTTTCCTTTTCCGTTCCAAATGCAACAGAGCTGTAGAAAATGGCTGCGTCGCTAACATCTGAAGCTTTCTGGGTGGTTTCTGGAAGAAGAGCAGTAGTAGTGTACGGAAATTCTGAAGTGATGACTTTTGTTCTGGTTGTTGCTTCAGTAGTTCGTTCGGTCTCTGTCTCTTCAGTTTGTTCTTGAGCTGTGGAGAAAACAATAGGTGTCTTACTGGTACTTTCTACAATGTCGCCTAATGATGCAGTGCTTTGTGGGGTTGATAACGGCAAACCTTTAGGAACTTTGGTTGTATCCCCAGTTCTGTCAATGAACTCAGTGGTAACGAAGGAACTTGTGGATGGCGGAGTTTTCGTCCCCATTTCTGTTGATGTCGACATGATTTCGGTTCGAGATTTTGGCATAGTAAAAATTTTTGATGGGTATGTCGTTGTGTCTGTGAAAATTTGAACACTAAGAATAGGCTGTGTAATGTCACTAGATAATTTCGCACTTGTGGCAGTAGTTCCGCCTTCTAGTGTTGTGATATAAGACTCTGTCGATTTTTCCATAACAACGCCAACTGAGTCTTGATATAAACCTCCGATTTCTTTTGAATCGCTTGAAGGAACTTTATCTTCTTTTGTAGGTGTTTGCTCTGTTCCTTTTTCGGGAGTGGCGCCACTTGAAATATGAGCAGAAGTTGGTGTATCAATGGTCACAGTTGTAATTTCCTTATCCGGGAAAATAGTTTTTGTTGCGGTTGGTTTTAGGGTGGTGGACTTCTGAATCTTTATATTTGTTGTTTGCTCTTCTTCTTTCACGTTTGAAGAGCTTTCTTCTATTTTCGAGTGTTCTGTGGTACTGTAATCAGTCATTTCTTTCATGAAGGGGGTAACAGTTAAATAGGGAATACCAGTTGTTTTTCCAAAAAACTTTGTTTCAAATGTAATATAAGATTTTTTATCAAATTGCACAGTTGTTGGTTGTTGGAATTGTGTTGAATCTTCAAATACCCGAGTTGTACCTTCTTCCGCTGCATCTTTTATTGTTGTTTTTCGCTTTTCGAAAATGATTTGGCTTGATCGCGTTGATGTTTCGGAATCCATTGGTTTAGAAATATCCGCAAATTGTTTTATAATCTCCGCCGTTGTTTGGCGTGGTTCCGTCGGCCTGGGAGGAATTGTAGAACGCTGACTTTCAGCACTCATCGGCTCTTCCATTTCCGTTGATACAACCTCTGGAAGATCAGTAGTAATCTCTAAAATTACAGGAGGAGAGCTCGTGATTTCGAGAGCATCCGTGGATTTTCCGCGTTCTGTTGACAGTGTAGTCACTGCAGGCCTTGTACTTAGAGTGGTTGTGGTTACTGAATCTACTACATTTGTGGTGAAGTTTTCTTCCATAATTTTTATACTAGATTCGCTTGATTCTTCAATGGAAAGAGTTGGAGTAATTGGTGTGGTGTATATATCTGTAATCGTTGGTTTTTGTCCTGTTCCATTAAAAAGTTTCGCAATTTCAGTAGATGCAAGAGTCGTGAAAATTCCGCCAGTAAACTCTTTTCTTCCGGTGGTAAGAGAAAAATAAACGGGAAGCGTAGAAATTTCAATTGTTTCTGCTTCTGTTTCACTAATTGGTTCTCCTAAACCTCCTATGGTTGTTTCAGAGGTAGACGTTACTTTAGTTAACTTTTTACGTTCGTCTATTGATTCATATTGCGTAGTGGCGGAACTCGATGTTTGCACGGACGATGTGATAGTTGCATCGGTTGAAAGCTTTCGATATTCTTTCACTTGTTGAGTAGTATGCTCGGTTGGGATCGTCATAAATGTGGGTATTTGGGGAGACGTAGATTGCTGAATTCTTTCAATTTCACTTGTTATGTCTTCGTCCGATGCTGTGGTAGTTTCACTAACTGAAACTGAAGCCGTTGTTGTTTCTATTTCTTGTTTAGCTGGTTCTATAGTCGATGCCTCGGTTCTGCCTTCGAACGTTGTGTATTGTTGTGGAGCTGTACGATCAGTAGGCAAAGATAACATCGTTGAATCATTTGTAAACATTTCGTATCCATCTTTGGCCTTAAAGATGGCTTGAGTCACTGTTCCAGAGTAAGTTGCTTCTTCTGTTGCTGCTTTGCTTCTTTTCCCATCAACTGCTTCTGTTATTTCAGTAGCGGAAATTTTAAAATCCGTTTTTGTTTGCTCAGTTGGAGTAATTTCTAGGGGCTCTGCGTACTTATGAGGAGTAATCGGCGTTTGGGTTGTGCTTATAGAAGCCCCTGTATTTATTGAAAGATCCGCTGACAATTCTTCCATGCTGACACTGGTAGTATGTTCGTCGAATAATTTTGTTGGAAATTGATACGTTTTTGTACTTGCATCTTCGCTCGTGCGAGTAGTGCTTTCGTGATGTTCTGTTGAAGGTTTTTTAGCTTTAGGAGTCGAGGTCGGGCGGAATTTAATTTTATGATCTAACGGAGCCGGTTCATTCGTTGTAGCAGTTGAAATCGTGAAGAGAATTTCAGTTTTTTTTGTAGATAACTCTGGCGCTACGTCTGTAATTCGTGTTTTTGAATATGGAATCCCAGTAGTTGATGCAGGTACAAAAATTGGTGGCACAGTACTAGTTTCAGTTTCTTCATCGGCCGAAGTTGTAGAAAACTTAATGGTGGTGATGGCTTCTGTTGGCTCTCCAGTCGGTGCAGTTTCCTGAGGTATATCGGATTTATATGATGTAGTAGACTTTGACATTTTCGGAGTCGTTGTATTTCTCTCAGATATTCCTTCACTTGTATCAAATAAATTAGTTTCAGTAATGCCGTCAAAAGTTCCGTCTGGAATGGTACTTGCAGAAGTGGGCATTAAAGAGGTAAAGTAAGATTGAGTAGATTCTTTGCTCTCTTCATCTTGTAGACCGGACGTGTTAGAGTACTTAATCGTAGTATCAACAGTCGTTACTGTAGGCTTGTGTGTATATTTCGGCGTAATGACCTCTTTTTCTTTGGAAGTTTTTAATGTTGTGGTTTGTAAAGTTCCTTTAGTAGTTTTTGTAATGGATGCTTCGGTCGTTAAAATAGTGGGGCCTTCAGTCAGTCCAGTAATAGCTACTGTTGTTTTTTCATCTCTAGAAACTGTTGGTGGTTTCATTGTCGTCTCTTTGATCATTGAAGTTGCTGTGGGTATTGTAGTTGTCATTAGGTGACCTTCCAAGGATGCTGTAGTTTCGGGTAATGAGCGTTCAGTTCCCATCGTAGTTTCTCTTAGCTTTTGCTCATCTGTAATCGATGTTTCATACAAAGTAGATCGTGTTTTGGCTTCTGGTGGTCTTGTAATGTCTGAGATTCTTTTTGTTGTTTTAAAAATTGGAACTGAGCTTTGTTGAATTGTGGAAGCAACAGTTGTTGCTACTGAGACGGTGTCGGGGCTTAGGCTGTCATCAACCACAAATGTTTTAGTGAAATCCGTTGGTTGCGTAACATAAAATTCTGTTTGAGCAGTAGCAACTGAATTCGTGGTTGTAATCAGTTCTTTTATGGTTTTCGTTGAGGTCTCGTCCAAATCAAATGGCTTAAGAGTTTTCGGAGTTCCGTAAACAATTTCCTTAGCTGTTTGCTCAATGAAATCTTTAGTTGTTACTGACTCTAACGGAGGACTAGTTGTTTCAAACTTCAAAATTTTTTCGGTTGATATTATAAGTGGGGCTTGCGTAATTATTTCTAGGATTGTTTTTCCTTTGGAAATATTTGTAGTTGTTTCTAGTAGTTTGATATCGCCTTCTGTTGTTTCAGCAGATGTAAAAAAATTCGTCCTGAGTGTGGTTAGATCGCTTTTCTCTGTTGGTTTGTGTAATTCTGTTAGCGATGTAGCAAATGGCATTTCGGTTTGAGATCCTGTTTCAGTTGCTGATTGACTTTCAATCATGGGCACATTAGTTGTACCCTTAGGAAAAGTAGTTGTAACACTTTTGTCCTTGGAAGACTCGCCTGATGGTGACGGAATTTGTGCAGTAGTACTTCCTCCGGTGCCTGAAGATTCACCTAGAGTTATGGTTGACATTTCGCCTTCAAGAGTTTCGCTCGTTACATGAAGTTGTTCACTTTCTGTTGTAATCGTAGGTAAAGTAGTTTTGTGTTTCTCTGGAAATTCGGTAGATTTCTCTTCTGGAGGAAAGGTTGTTGTTATTTCTGTTTTGGATAGTTCACTTGGTATATAGGTTTCTTTTGATGGTTCCGTTATAGATGAAAATTTAGTGACTTCCTTTCCTTTGGAAATCTTCGCAGTTGTTTCTAGTAGTTTGATATCGCCTTCTGTTGTTTCAGCAGATGTAAAAAAATTCGTCCTGAGTGTGGTCAGATCGCTTTTCTCTGTTGGTTTGTGTAATTCTGTTAGCGATGTAACAAATGGCATTTCGGTTTCAGATCCTGCTTGTGTTGTTTCTACAGATTCTTGTTGGTAGCTTTCCGTTTCTGTTGCATTAAACGTTGCCAATGTAGTTGCTCCGGGTTCCTTGACAACATCTTTTTCCGCCGCTGCTTTGTGGAAAAGTCCAGCTTCGGTCGTAGTTTCAGTGTGCTTTGTGAAACTTGTGATAGTCGTTGATTCCATGAACGAAACAGGTACTGTCTGAGTACTTGTTAAAGAGGTTAGATATGTGATTGCCTTTGTAGTTTCTTCTATGAACGAAGATAACGTCGCTACTTGTTTGCTTTCAGTGGAAGTTTCAGCTCTTGTTATTCCGCTCATTACAGTTGTTTTTGCAAGTTCTGGAACTTCAACAGGTTGGCTTTTAACGTCCTTTTCAGTCGTTGTCGCAGGCATCTCATATTTTGGAGTACTTGAAAATTCTTTCATTGTAGTTTTTTCCGCAAGTGTTTTCTCATATTGAACAAATTCGGTACCAATGGCTGGAGTTGTGCCTCCACTTCTAGGGGCATCTTCAGTTTGTTTAGTTACGTAATACGGAGTTGTTACTTCTAATGGTTTTTTGCGTGTTGTCATAGTTTCGGCTGTTTCTCCTGTGGTCGTAAAAACTGTGATAGGTTCATGAGTTGTTGAAACTTCTGGAATCGAAAAAGTACGGACCGTTCCTATTTTGGATACCTCTTGTGGTATTGCTTCCAACCCGACTTTAATTGTTGTTACGTCACCTTCTGTACCAATTTCGAAGTTAGTGGATGAAGTGATTCCACCTGGTATTGTAATAGTAGTTTCTCGAGCATCAGTTCGAGTTTCAGTTTTTAGATAAGAAGTTCCTGTAGCTGGAGTCTTAGGAGATTCTGAAGTTTCAAATTTTTCCTCTGAAGTTTTATAAAAGGTTTTGGTAGTTTCAAATGGTGATAGAGTAATATCTTTTATTTCTTTTATATCACTTGACAAAGTTGTCGCCATAGGACTTTCACTTGTTATATTAATTACTTTTTTACCGTTATTTGCTGGTATTGTTCCGCGAAACGCCTCTTCACTTACGGCGGTAGCATTGCTTGTTGTCAGAGATGTTGCTATTGTATCCCTTTCAAATGTTGCAGGAGTGGTAACCTCAGGAACATATGTTTGTTTGGTGATCCCAAAAGTTTCAGAAGTTGCAAAAGGCGTTTTTAAGTTTATAAAAGTAGTCGACATTTTGTCTGTTGTTTCAGCAGATGTTTCACTTATCGTGGTGGCTTTTCCCTCGACTGAACTTCTCTGTGCTGAAAAATTTTGGCTGAAAGTAGAGATTTCTTTCCCTAAAGTGGTCGACTTGATTTCTTCTGGCGTTGCCGAGGTTATTTTAGAGACGAAAGGAAGTTCAGTTGCTTCACTTGTGCTTGAAACCTCTGATGATGGTATCTTTTCAGTCGTAATGCTAACTTCCGCTTCTGGTGTTATGGATGCGTTCGCGATTTCAAATGGTAACCTTGTTGTTTCTTCGGAAGGACCACTTGTAACACTAGTTTCCATTACATCAACTTTCCTTTCAGAAGTCATAGACGGATTTTCACTCGTTGGGCTCGAATATTCAAATTGTAATTTAGTTGAGTGCTCTGGTCCTTCTGTTTCTCCTGCAATTGTTAGTGTCGTAGGTAACTTAATTTCTGTTTCCAATCGGCCCATAGTTGTTGTTGTATCATATGGAATTCTAGAAATTGTAACAGTATTTGGAATGTGGACTTTAGATTCTGTTGTTTCAGAAATCTCAGTTTTTTTCGGAGTTTCAAACATCAATTCTCCTTTTAAAGTAGTGGAAGGCATTTCAGTAATTACTTTCGCACTTAAAGATATTTCCATTTCATATGAATCTTCAGTCGTTTGACTTTCTTTAACCAAATCCTCAGGAGCATTGGTGCTTGTAACATCAAACGGCTGTATGGTAGTACTTATGGTTGCCTCTTGTTCCGTTGATGTGAATCTTGTAGTTGTAATTATTTGGTTGTCATAAGTGCTTGCATCCGTTTCGGCCGTACTTCGTGGAGTTATGATGATATCTGTAGTTGTCGGGGTATGATATTCACTTTCTTTTGACAAATGTTCAGTTGTCGTTGAGGTTTCTGGAGTTGGTGACTTCGTTGATAATTCAGTTTTGGCTGCCTCTGGCGTACTAAAATCGTAAGCTCTTAGGGTTGTAGGTTCAGTTTTTTTAAACAATTTTCCTGTTGTTTTTGTTGCTTCAGGTCTTAGACTTTGCTCTGACGGGATTGATGTAGTCTTCAAGGGGATTATAGTACTTGTAAAAATTATAGTTGATGCTTCTTCTTCTGGAATACTTGTTGCGTAAAGCCCTGTTGTTGTTTTGTCTTCAATTTCTCCAGACACTTTTTCGGTCGCCGCTTTTGAGTCAACAGTCGGGGTTTGCTTTGAGAATTCTGTTTCAAGCGCACCTGATGTTACTGTACTACTAGGAACTGTTATCATTTTATCCAAATCATGTGAGCTTAATGAAGAGAACGATATTGTAGTTTCGGCAATCTCTTCAATTTCTTCAGAAAATTTTTCTGTAGTCATTGTGGATTGGGGGCTGATGGGTTGTTCAGTCAATTCAGTTCTGTCGAATGAAACCTTTCTGTCTTGCATTGGGGAATCTGTAGCGTAAGACGGTGTAATTTGCTGTTGATCTGTAGTCAAATTAAAGTCTATTACTGTCAATGTCGTTTCTAGCGTTTTTTCGTCGATTTTCGATATACACCGATGGGTTTGATTTCCAATGAAACCGGACGAACATATACAATTTACGATCCTGTGTTCTTTTGCTACGCAAACTTTAGATTCTGCGCATTCATACCGGCAGATATCTAGGCAAATATTTTCAGTACTGCATCGTTCCATAACAGAGCAATCGGCATTGATGGAACAGCTTTTGTTGACTCCCGCGGTAGGAGTGTTCGTTGTGACTGCTTTCACCGCGTAATTGATTTTCGTCCACATATTTCACACCATTGATTGGGTATATTTTTTTTTATAGTGTAATTAGTGGCAGAGTGAGTTGTGTTGAATAGAAAGTAGTTCGAGTTTTTTTGTGGTTACAGAATAATTTTAAGTAAACGAGAATTTTTTTGTACATATTTGTAAAGAGAAAATAATATATTACAATTTGTTTTAAAAATCATTATCAAGACTTAATAGAAAATTTATGCAAAAATGTACAATTTACTTATTTACATAAACGGGAATTAAAACGGCTTAAAGTTTTCAATAAGGGAGTTTACCAAGTTTCCTAAATCCTTTTAAACATCCAATTAGAAATAATTTTAGGAATTATTAAGCTAGAGTTTTAAAATCTCTTTAGGGTTCCATACACAAAGCTCAGTTTTAGTATTATGTATTTTTTTTTGTTTTGTACATAATGTTAGCTACAAGCGTTTGCTTTCGGAGATTACCTTTTACTTTTATTAGTAGGAAGTTTTTTGTTGAATAAAGTTTTAATGAACACAAGAATTTATATGTTAAGTAAATTGAAATAGCTTTGTTTTCAACTAAGTGGTTAATATTGAATAGGAAGAGTTTGGGTTGTGGGTGTACAGAAGGCGAGACAAAGATAGTTTGAGTTTGAATTTAAGATAAATTTTGAATTTTCTTAAAAAATATCATTTTGTTTTTTTTCAATTATCTGTGGTGAGCATGAGCGTGTGTGAATGTTTAGAGGATATATTATTTAAGTTTGTGAAATTATTGTTGATTTCCATAGATGATGGTATTTTGGATATGTAACGGACAGACGTTTCATCTTGAACTGTATGTATGATGAATTTAAAGGCGTTTTATTACTTATTCGAAATATGATTAAAAAAGAAGGTAAACAAGAGTGAGTTTATTGATTTGTTTTTAATGTTCATGTTCTGTGTTTCTTGTGTTACATTCCACTTAGAGAGTATATTGATTAAGTGAAATAGTCAAAGGGATTTAAAAAAAATAAGAGATATTAAGACAGATTTTTAAAGAGAAAGCATTAAGAGAGAGAAAAAGAGAGATACTTTCCCTTTTTGCAAAGTATGTGCACACGTTCAAAATTTGATGATCACACAAGAAACTTGGAGCGAAAACAAAGAGTGATGGAAAGAGAATGAGTAGAGGCGGAGAGACAGAGAGAGAGAGAGACAGAGAGAGTTAGGTAGAGAAACTGCGAATTTCTTTTTAAGAGAGTTACACACAGAGACAAAGTGATTGATTCATAGCTGTCAGTTTGTTTTGTTTTTGTTTTGTTTTTACCTTTTTGACATCCGTAACGGCTATCGGCAATAAATCCGGGCGGGCAAAATTTACATATCGGTTTGTGATCCTCGACAATGCAAGGTGAATTCGGCGCACACTGAGCAAATTCGCACGGATCGACACATTGATAATTACGACAAGCCAAACCAGTCGGGCAGCCGGCATCTCTTAAACAAATTGATACCGAGGGTTGACAATCTTTCATGCATATGCAAAGTGGTCTATGATTTTGTACTTCGCATGATTTATTGGCTGAGCAAATAGGCGTTCGTCCAACTGGTACTATACATGGATTACGGCATTTCCCTTCAGCGCAGGCCATATTCGAAGCACAATCATCATCGCGATAACATTCGCGTTTTTCGGGAGCGCAAGTCAATTCTCCATATTCGTTCACTATAAAACCAGTTTTACAAACACATAACGGTTGATGCCGTCGGGTTTCACATTTTTTGTGGCCACGACATATGAATTGGGGATTTTGACATGGATCTACACATTGCCCGTACTCGCCGCACTGTAAACTATCTGGACAATCGTTATCGCTGGCGCATAATATCTGCTCCTGAGGATCCCGTGGTTGGCTAGTTGATTCGTCTATGCACTTTGGATCCGGTTTGCATTCAACTTGAGGACGGCCGATAAAGCAACTTGGACATGAACAACGTGGTCTATGCAGTACGGTTTTGCAAAGTGCGTTGGCGCCGCAAACACCTCGTAAAGTACAAGGATCAATACAGTGTCCCTGCTCGCAAGACTTCTCACTGGGGCAATCCGTGTCGACTTTGCATTGTTCGGTGTCTATAATAATTATATGAGGTGTTGTATAAAGGAGAAAGTGAGAGAAAGGTTGTTGGGTGTTGTTGTTGTTTTTTGTTGCTGTTGATTGTTGCTAATAAGCATAAACTGTCTTCTCGTTATAATTCTCAAACAGTTAATGCTTTCAAGAAACAGTAAAAGAGCAGAAAAAAGACTACAAAGCGTCTTCTGGCCTCAAGGAAGGGGACATATGTAAACAAAAAGTGGTGTAAAGCAATAAAGTTGAGAGGTTGGTGTTGTGTGTTTAAGTTGAATAAAACTAATTTGGTTTTTTTCTTTTTAATACTAACGTTACGTTAATTGGGTTAAGATAGGAAATTTTTGGCTTTTGGGGAATTTTGTGGTTTAGAAAAATCTTTTTTTAATTTTAATTTAAAGTTTAGTGCTTAAAGTGTTTTGATATTTTTGATGTTTTTGGTATTAATTTGCTTTTTAATTAAAAGAAAAGTAATTTTGAGTATTTATTAGAGTTGGCGATAAAGTTAAAAACCATACTAATAGTTAAAAAAAAAAATAAAAAAATAAACAAAAAAGTAATAATAATTACATATTTTTAGAACTGTGAAGGGGAGTCATCTCACATTTGGTTTATATTTGTATTTCTTTAGTTAATTATTTTTAATTACGCTAAATTCACAAGCTAACGATAAGTAACCCAATTTGTTCTTTTTTTTTATTAAATCATTAATATATAAAAAAACGAAATTTCTGGGGAAATCGCGACATCCAACACATGCGCTCTGCCCTTACGCGAGACACGTTATTGGAAAATTTTTGATTTATACTTTAAGAAAAACTGAATTTTGTTTTTTGCTAGTTTTTCATTTTTTGGTTAAGTGAAGTTAGAGGAGCTAAAAAGAGATAGTGGGAGAGAAATATAATTTTTTATAAAAGGAGAGAAGAAGAGAGAGAGAGAGAGAGAGAGAGAGAGAGAGAGAGAGAGAGAGAGAAAGAGTATTAAAAAGGAAAATCATTTTTGTACAAAATTTTCCTACTGTTGTTTTTTGATTGTATGCTATTTCTTGTTGTTCTATATACAGTGCTCTTAAAAGAGACATTAATTAGTAAAACCATATTTCGATAAGGGGATAAAAAAAGAGAGAAGGAGAGAGAGAGTGAAAGAGAGAGAGAGAGAGAGAGAGAGAAAGGAGGAAGGAAGAGCTTAGAGTGAAAGCAAGGCAACGGAAGACGACGAAAAGGGATAGCTATAAAGAAAGGGACAAAGACAAATTCGTATTATACACATTAACAAAACATATTTACAACTTAAGCTAGAAGAGAAAAAATATCAAATAAAATTTTCAACAAAATACCGAATTGTTTTGGTTGTTGTGCTTTAATCAAGGGTTAGTAATATAAAATCTTTAGTTACATATGTTCTTCTTTTTTTAAAAAAATAATTTATACAGTGCCCAAGCTTAAACTGTATATACATATGAAAAAATAAAATTTCTCTCTTGAAATAACGGTTTTTAATAAAATAATCGTAACTTTTTTGTTACATAAAACAAAACAAATATTAAGGCGTGCGGTTATAAATGTGCGCAGATTGTATCTTTTAATGTATATATTTAATAGATAAGAATTTATTTTCTCGCACTATTTGCATATGTGAACTATGTGTGAGAATGGTCCCGTCCACAGTTCCCAATCTGAGACTTCTATAGGTTTCTGTTAAAAACTTTAATTCTTGCATTTTCTCTAAGAAATCTCAAAATCATTTTCTTAATTTAAAAAGAAAAATTTAAATAAGAAGCAAAAAAAACTATATATATATATATATGTAGGATTTATGTTAAGGAAGTGTAGGAGCTGATCAAAGGAACATTTTTGGAATTTTTCAATATTCACTATTCATTTGTGACCAATTTTTGTATAATTTTTTTATTATTCAATATTCGTATCGCTATCGCGGCATTTTGCAAGTAGTTGTCGCGTTTTGTTTTGTTTCCTTTTTTTTTATTGAAGGTCACTTTATTTGATTATTGAGAAATAATTGACTAAAAGATTTTTGCGATTAGGTTGTGTGCGTGTTAGTTTTATTAAAATTCATTGTAATTTTACTTTCTATTATTAGTTTGGATCTGTGTTCAATTTAAAATAGGCTTTTAATGTGTCAAATTCTAAAGAACGTCCTACATTTGAGATGTGTTTCTTGATTAGAATTACATTTACACGAAGCACTACTGGCGTCTACTGCCTGAGCATGTGTGAATGTGAGCAATTCTTGGATGTCATTTAAAGAGCGAGAGTAAGGGACAACACGTACTGAGATGAAGATAACAACAATTACGTTGGAAGGATCTTTACAAGTTGAAAAGAAGAAGTGAAAAGATACGGTAATACGTTGTGATACAGTCTGCCCGTTAATCTAAAGATTGTATTGCGTTAGAAATACATTATTACTCTATCAGAGGAGAGTAGAGGTTGAATGATTAAAGATTATTCAGAAATATTTATGTTCTTTAAACGTTAGTCTAATAAAAAGGATTGTGGTGCTTTTTTGGTGGAATAAAATCGTGAAGACCTTCGTAAAGTGAAATAATCAGTATCCAGTGCCAATAAGCCCATATGAGTTTACATAAAATTTGCTTTAAACACAAACAAATATGTTAAATAAAGCCATGGGTGAAGTTCTAATTTATCCTTGCTTTTAAGAGGAAAGTAGAGAGAGAGACCAAATATTTACATCCATCTGGCAACAATCTCGTAAAAGGTGTAAAATTCACTAATTCGCTAATTGCGAGTCTTTTAACGGTGTCAGTCGAAGAAAAAAACAACTAGGTGTGCTTATAGTCACGACAACTATGGCAACTATTACGATAGGCTGATTTGAAAATTAGTAAGTAAACAGCTATCCCTCACTCTAAATGCGAGCATAACTTTGCAAAATCAGAATTTTATACTCTCCTTACAAATACATCTTAGATGACGCCGGGAGAGACGCGAAGGCACGAATGGGTCTTTCAATTATTTGCATCCAAGATAAGAAGAGCTGCTTAGTTTTTGAGGTTAAGAATTTAGGTAATATTTCGCCGAATTGCTATATTTTGCGGATTAACGCGTAGAATTGATTGTCTTATCACTTCAATTTTGTTTTATTAATATTTTCGAAGATGACTGTAATCGTATTAGAAGTGAAGTAAAAACATTTTGCATTAAAAAACAGATTAACTTCAAAGTTTTTCTTGCATCCAGGAGACGTTCGCTTAATATGTATGAATAAGCAGTATTGAAATGTGGGTGTGGTTATTAAAATGTAGTGGTATGAGAGATGGAGAGAGGTTGGCTAAAATTGTTTAGTTGTACTTTAAGGAGTGTGAATAAAGGGTGGGAAATTTGTGACAGTGTATTGTAATTTCTTTGTTGATGTATGGATGTTACTGTTTTTTTTTCTTTTTTTTTATGTTTCTACATATGTGCAAAAAAAAATAAATCTTGTAAATTTTGCGTTAATTATTGATGAATTAATACTTAAAAAATTAAAGATAATTCAGGCACAGATTGGGAGACCGCGATAGCGACAGCGACATTCCACGAAAACTTCCATATGCGTATGAATAAAAACAATAAAAATTTTCTTTCCTTCGGTTATGTACCAAAATCTAAGTAGAAAATTTTTTAAAAGTAAATTTTAAAAATTTATGTATAATATGTTATATAGAAATTCATTTGCGTGAGTACCAGTGTATTGCATTAAAACGTTTTTCATTTTTATGTGTGTTTCTTGATGTCTAGCTTTTCTTTTCGTTATTAGAAAACAAAAAATCATTCGAACAATTAAAGTAATAACAAACTTCAATGTTTTCAAATCCACAAAAGAAACAAACAAAACTGGATTTAGTAAATAAACACACTACTGTGTAGCAAAATTTTTTGGTTAAAAAAATCTTTAAAAATATCTAAAAAAAAAAAGTAATTATTATTAATCAATTTTCATCAAACGACACATTTTAAAATTTGAAACTAAAGTGTTAAACTAAGCAATTTTTTCAACGGTTACTCACACAATATTATTTAGAAAATATTCATATAAATTTCATTAAAAAATCTAAAGATTTGAATTTGAATATTTCTTGCTGGATAAACTTTGAGATGTTACGAATCCATAGGTCAAGCAACGAATTTATGTACTTACCTTGTTTGCATACATAATCATAACCTTCACGTACGCATTCACCCAGTTGGCAACCTTCAGTGCGACAATCTATTGGTGGTTGGGTTAGGAAACCTAAAATTTCAGAATTTGCAGTGACTTTTCTTTAGGTTTCTATTTAAAATCTTACAATGGACATAGGGATCCCCGTTTGGAAATTCATCGGGACAATAACATTGAGCTTCGTTGTGTTGCAAAACACGGCAGGCGGCATTTAGTCCACATGGCTGATCATGGCAGGCATTTACTAAGTGATCTTCACAAACACAACCTTTTTGGGCATCTCCTATGCAACCTTCCATGCACGAACATTCGTAACTTCCAGGCACTTCAGAACATCTTGAGTTAATTCCACATGGGTTGCTGGCACAACCACCTTTTAAAGGTTGACATTCTGTGAGTGGATTGCCAAAAAAGTCTGGTGGGCATGAACATTGAGGTTTATGATTCACCACGCGACACTGAGCATTGGATCCGCATGCTCCGTACTCTAGGCAAGGGTTACGACATTTGCCTTTATCACACTTTTTATTGCTTTCGCAGTCATTGTCATGCTGACATTCGAATTGTACGCATTCTTTTGTCGGTTCCCCATCATATCCGTCAGGACAGTAGCAAAGCATACGATGATCGGTTACTGTACACAGAGCATTGCTTCCGCAAACCTGCTTGTCTGTACATGGGTCTGAACATTGGCCTTTAGTGCAGGTCTGATCCATAGCACAATCGTTATTAGTCTTACAACCAGCTACACAAGCTCCTCTCTCACAAAGTTGTCCCAGTGGACAAGAACGATTGGCTCCGCACTTTGCACGACATTTTCCGCGTGTACATACTTGACTGCAAGCGCAATCAGTTGTTCGAGAGCAAGGCTGAGCGCAATAGGTTCCAGTTTCATCACATTCGCATGAGGGATTGCAACGCTGAGCTGGCAATTGACATCCGGTAAGACCGTCACCCACGAAACCGTTGGGACAACTGCATTGGACGCCATGGTTAACGACCAAGCAGCTGGCACATTGTCCGCATTGACCGAGTGAATCACAAGGATTTTTACACATTTTGTTTATGCAGGTTTGATCAGGTGCGCAATTTAAATCGTTACGACAACCAATCTGGCAAATGCGGTTTTCGCATATTTGTCCTTGCGGGCAAACAGAGTCAACATTGCATACAGTACGGCAAATACCACGCATACAACGCTCATCGTTCAAGCAATTTTGATCATTGCGACATTTCTTTTGACAACTGCCACCGTAACAAAGCTGTGTAGATGTGCAATCCGCATTTGAAGAACATGTAGTGATTAAAGATTTACAAGACACTTCGGCGTCCCCTAGCAGGCCGATGGGACAGGAACATATTTTCGTATGGTTAATGACTTCACAAACAGCGTTTGTTCCGCATGCTCTTGCATCTGCGCAAGGATCAATGCATTGCTGATCAAAACAGGATAAATGTGTTGGGCAACCTTGATCAGAGCGACAGCCGGGAACACAAGAAAGACCCAAACAAACTTCGTTGTTACGACAATCGTCATCTCGCCGGCATAATGGCTTGCATGCTCCGTTTTGACAGCGTTCATTAGACAAACAGCCGGCATCTTCGGCGCACAAGGGACGACACACTGATTCAAAGCAAGCTAAACCATAGGGACAATCACGATTTTCATTACATTCTTGCGGTGGAGAACGGACACATCCCACCTGAGGTGTGGGATTAGGAACCATTCCTTCTAAACAATTACAAGTAGCCCGATGGTTGGCAACCGAACAAGCGGCATTTGGTCCACAGGGGTTTTCCGAGCACGGGTTGACACATTTGTCATTCCGACACGATTCCGAAGCACTGCAATCGTCATCGCTGTGACATCCAAACACACATTTGTTGTGCAAACAAACATGACCCAAAAAGCAGTCGTTGTCCACGCGGCATGTTACTGAAATTTTATAGAAACATATTCTTTAGATTTCATTTAACGCCTTTTCAATTATTAGTACTTACACATGCAATTTCCATTTAAACACTTTTCGTTTAGAGCACAGTCCTGATCGCCAGAACATTGAGGGAAGCACATTGACTCATAGCAGCTGTAACCGGCCCCACACTCTAAATCGTTATGACAAGACATCGGTATGCGAACGCACTCTACTTCAGGATTTCCCGTAAAACCAGCCGGACAAGAGCATTGTTTAAAATGTCTTTCGATCGAACACAAAGCATTCATACCACACGATTGAGGTTGAAAGCACGGATTAATACATTGTCCGCCTTGACACACCTCCTCGCCTGAACACTCAGTATCTAGTATACAAGCAGCTAGAAAATAGAATGCCTTATATTTACTACACATTTATACAAGTGTCAACAACGTTTGCCACCATTTGCCTGCATTGAGTCTTGAAATATGTCACTTGGTGGTTAGTATTCAAGTCTTGCATTCTCCTTTATGTGAATGTGTAAGCTGTGAACCCAGTGAAGTTCACAGTAACTTATTGTTGTTGTTTTTGAAGTAAAGCTTTTTAAAAATTCTTTGGCTCATCGTAACTTTGTATTACGTTAGGCTAAATTACAACTGTTATTGCATTACGCAAGTTTATTCACATGTCTATAGAAACCCTTAACCTGTTTTTTGGTGTTAGTACTTACGTTTGCAAATGCTGTCTGAGCAATATGCATTTGTTGGACAATCGCTTGTAACGAGGCAAGGCATTGGTAGTGGTTTGCAACCATTCAGCCGGTCAGTGGGGTTGCCATCGTAACCGCTACGGCATGCACAATGAGCTCTGTGGCCTTTCGGAATGCATTCCGCATTAGGACCGCAGTTAATGTTAGCACATACGTCATGACATTTCGGCACCCCTTTCGTTTTTGTACATTCAGCATGCGGAGGACAGTCTTCATTGGATTCACATTCAACGGATGTGCGACAACCTTCGTTGTAAGGATCGCCCACCAAACCAGGTGGACATGTACATTTGAAAGATCCTCTAGAATTGCGGCACCGAGCCCCTGGGCCACAGGGAGCGTCTTTGCAAAAATCAATAATATCACAGCGTTCTCGGGGATTTCCAGTATAACCAGGCTGACAATGACATACTTGTTTATGGTTCTCAGTGGTACATAAAGCATTGTCACCGCAAGGTTCTCCAATGAGGCAGGCAATTTTGCACATGTGATTATCGCAAACTTTGTCATTTGAACAGTCATTATCTATACTACATTCTACCTTGCGGCAGCCACTATTAGGGTCGCCAAAGAAACCTACTTTACATTCACAATCGGCAGAGTGACTGCGGGCAATACATTCGGCATTGCGTCCGCATACGGCTCTACCAAGACAGACGTTTTCGCAACTAGATCGACCGAAATTGTCCACAACACAACTTTCATTAGGAGCACAATCTGTGTCTTCGCGGCACAAAACTTCTTTAGTGCATATATTATTGGAACAAAACTGAAACTCTGGGCAGGTGGCATTCGTCTTACAAGTCGCTTGACATACACCTTGTATACAAAGCTGATCGGCGATGCAGTCTCGATTAGATGAGCATAAAGAACAACAGATACCGTTTGAGCAAATACTACCAGACGCACATTGGATGTCAGAGATGCAATATTGTAAAGAAACACAACCAAGTTGTGGATTACCGGTAGTGCCTTTCTCACAAGAACATATGGCGATATGATTTTGGACAGCGCATTGAGCTTGTGAGCCGCAAGCATTGGATAATGAGCAAGGATCAACGCATTTCGTATCTAGACAAGCCTTCTCACTGTGGCAGTCGTCATTGTCAGTACATTCTATATTAACACACTCCATTGAAGGATTGCCACGTGAATTAGGTGGGCAAGTACAAATAGCATTATGTGATTGAACGACACAATTAGCATTAATACCACAGACATTTTCTTTTTCGCATGGACTACGACATCTAGAGTTCTGGCAGCTAGCAGTGTTAGGACAATCCGTATCGGTTAAACACTCGTTAGGATCCCGGCAACCATTTTTAATGGGATCTCCAATAAGGCCTTCTGGGCATTGGCAATTAAAGGTTCCTTGTAAATTTTGGCAAAAGGCGCTGCTGTGGCATGGTCTTGCAAGACATTCATCGACATCTTCGCAGACATCGTTTAACCATTGATATCCTTCAAAGCATGCACACACAGCTTTGTGATCAACAACGTTGCACGATCCTTTGCCACAAGTAATTAAATCACACGGTCTGATGCAGCGATTAGTCTGTTCATCGCAAGACTTATCGCTAGCACAGTCATCATTAGTAATACATTCTACTTTAAAACACCCGACGGAGGTATCGAAGGGATCTCCCAGATAACCAGAGGGGCATTCGCAGAAAGCTTGATGGTTTTCAGATTTCAGACATAAGGCATTAGGCCCACAAGCAATTTCTGAGCAAGGGTTTGAACATTTATCATTAATGCAAGCTAGTGTTTGTGAACAATCATCATGCTTGTAGCATTCCTTAGGTGCTGCGCACCCTTTTGTAAAGGCATCTCCAACAGTATCCTCTGGACATACACATCGATACGATCCGGGCAAATTTTCACACCGTGCAGTTATATGGCAGGGATTCTCAGAACATTCATCAATATCTGAACATCCGAAGGGCGTACCAATGAACCCGGTGGCACACTTACATTTTCCTGCTAAACACAATTCTGTTGGGGGGCAATCTGCGTCTGAGTCGCAGCCGGGTTGGCAGATGCCATCGTTATTGCATATTTCCCCAGGTAAGCAGTTATTACTGGTATAACAAACTTTGCGACATACTTGCTGGTAACAACGCTCTCCTATGGCGCAAGAAGTTGTTTTTTGACATGGTAAATTGCATTGATTTCCTATGCACATGTGACTGTTGGGACATTGATTAGAGGCAAGACACGGAGACGGAACTCTGACACAACCTTGATCAGGCGTAGGGTTTCCTTCGAAACCTTCGGGACAGGAGCAATGGCTTCGATGATTTTCAATATTGCAAATGGCATTAGGGCCACATATATTTGATTGACACGGATTCGAGCATTTGTTATTGATACAAGATTGATCCATAAGGCAATCTCTATTACTACGGCAGCCAATGGAACACATGCCTTTCAGACAAGCTAAATTTGGGCCGCACTGGCTATGGTCTAAGCAAGGCATTGCACACACGTTTTGTAAACACTTTTCACCATTGGAACAGTCAATTGATTCACGGCAAATAACCCGACATTCCTCGTTGAAACAAATCTCGCCACCGCAATCAATATCTGTCTTACATTGGGAGAGAGATCGTGAGCAGCCATTCTTGGCGGATTCACCGATGGGTTCGAACCTGAAGGGGCAACTACACACCGGCTTACGACTGACCAGTTTGCATTCAGAGTTTTCTCCGCAAGCATTTTCACAGGGATTCACGCAACGACCTCCAGTACAAATTGTATTTGTAGGACAATCACCGTCTCCACTCGGGCACTGACCCTCAGGTCGGCAGCCAAGTTTGTAAGGATCTCCCATAAAATGATCAGGGCATTTACAACTTGGACCGTCTGAGGTAATCTCGCAGATCGCAGTGTGGTGGCAAGTGGTCGGCGTGCAGCCCCCAACTTTAGTGCATTCGACTTCAGGAATGGGATTTGCTTTGAAACCTGGTGGGCATTGACATATTGCACGGTGATCTTCGGTTAGACAAACGGCGTTATCGCCGCAAGATTCTTGATCGCAAACATCGAAACATGTGTGTGTCATGCGATTGCACAGTTGTGTGGAAGGGCAATCTTTATTGTACACACAAGGAACACTTTGACATCCATTGAAAGGATCATAAGGGTCGCCAGCAAAAGGACCTGGAGGGCATTGACATTGCGCCTGATGATTATTAGTGATACAAACTGCACGTGGGCCACATTTGATCATTTCACAAGCAGGACGACATGTAAGAGTATCTTCCGAACCGTATTTAACGCAAGATTCTGATTCCGAACATTCGGCGTTGACATGACATTGATGTTTTTGAATTGGTTGACAACCGTTACGGTCGTTTGGATTTCCTGTAAAGCCAACTAGGCAATCACAGCGTCCCTTATGACTCTGGGCTATACAAACAGAATTCGTCGGGCAGGTATACTCATCGCAAATGGAAACACATTTCAGGACTCCTACTACATCAGGGCGGCAGGCTGAATTACTGGGGCATTCCTGATCATTAGTACAATCAGGAAGTGTCGGTTTTTCACAAGTTGATGCTACAGGGTTCCATACATAACTGTCCACGCAGTTGCAAACCGCGTTACCAGAATTGTCAACGTTGCATTCTTCATTTGTGCTACATAGAACTTTGGAGCACAAATGAATACATTCTCGAGGTCCTTCGGGAGTGGTTGTACAAGAGTATCCTGACTCACAATCATTATTGGAGTCGCACTTATCGTCCTGTTTAAGGATTTTTCGTTCTGGTTGGCACCCGGCTTGCAAATTGCTGGGATTACCGTAGAAGCCATCAGCGCAAATGCACGACGAGCGGTGATCATTAGTAACACATAACGCATTTGGTCCACATTGAATCTTGGAGCAGCCATCCACGCATTTACGCAGTCCCCTACTGATTTGGAAACAAATTTCAGAATAGTTACAATCTGCATCGTTGCTGCACTGTCCTCGTATTAAGCAGCCGCTTTCCAAATCATACGCGTCACCTACATAACCTAAAGGACACAAACATTTGCCAGCATCGCATACCGCTCTCGGACCACATGTAATTTTTGAGCACAAATTTTTGCATTTTCCTTGTTCACAAGAATAACCATCCGGGCATTGAACACGGTCATTACACTCGCAGGTTTGAGGATCAGCGCAAAATATACTGTCCACAGGTTGACAACTGGTGAATGGATCTCCACCATATCCTGATAAACAAAGACACTCAAAACTTCCATGTGTATTTAGACAAGCGGCATTGAGGCCGCACGGTTTATTGGCACATTCATCAATATCGTGACAATTTATATAACCATTGCCAGCAAAGCCTGGCGGGCATATACAACTGATACCGCTAGCATGAGCTCTGCATTCAGCATTAGCACTGCAACTGTTCGGTTCACAGATATTTTTACTTTGTGCACCGCAGCTTTCATAGGGATTTCCAGTGGTGCCAGTATTGCAAACGCAAATAGCGCTGTCGAAACTATATTCACAGTGAGCATTTTGGCCACAAACAGGGCTGCATTCAGCATATTTAATCGGTGGCATACAAATAAGATCGGGATTGCCGACGAAGTTCGGTTCGCAAATGCATTTGCCAGTATTTTTATCGCAGGTAGCTCCAATGCCGCAAACAACCCCATCGCAACGTTCCTTACAACGGCCGTTAATACAAATTTGCTTTTGACTACAGGGGCGAGAGGCACTGCACTGATCTGTTGAGCAAGAACCACCGGGAAAAGGATTGCCGATATAACCTTGAGGACATTTGCAAGTAGGACCTTCAGAAGTTGGTATACACAGAGCTCCTTCACCACATATTATGTTTTTACACTGAGAAACACATTCTCCATTCGAATCTTTAGTGAACCCAACACGGCAACGACACCAACCGGCGTGATTATCAGTTTCGCAGAAAGCGTTCGAGCCACATAATAAACTGGCACAAGGGCTGATGCATGTGCTATCAACACAAGCCAAATTGCTGGCGCAGTCATCATGTTCCAGGCAAGCGCTTTTAGATTCACCGGATTCTAAAATACAACCGCTTTTATAGGGATCTCCAGTAAATCCTTTAGGACACACGCACTGATAACCGCCTTTTTTATTGACGCAATAAGCTCCATAAGCGCAAGGCAAATGAGCGCATTCATCTTCGTCGGTACAACCTAATAAGGGATCTCCTTTAAAACCGACCTCACACATACATTGTGGGGGATCAGTTGGGGTACACTTAGCGTTAATCCCACACGGGAAACGCTCGCAAGGACTTTTGCATTTATTATTATCGTAAGGGTCTAAGAAATAAGGGGGAGGACAAACACATTCTCCGGGCTGAACACATTTTTCGTTTGTTGCACATTCTCTATCGGCAGCACATTTACGTTGTGCGGGAGCACATAACCCGTTATAAGCATCACCGTTATAGCCGCTAGGACAGACGCATAAAAACCCGCCCTCCTTATTTATGCATTCGGCTCCATAGGCGCAAGTTTTAGTGCCCGTCTCTAAACATTCGTCCACGTCTGCACACGAACCATCCAATAAAGTTTTGTACCCTTTCGGACAAGCGCAGTAGCTGACACCACCAGCAATTGATATGCATTCAGCCCCAGAAGGACAACGATTTCCATCAGAACAACCGGATAAAATACAACTGGTTCCTACCAGCTTAAAAGGTGGTTGGCATTGACATTCTGGCGAATTACACTGCTCGCATAAAATAAATGGGTTGCCGTTAAAACCCGACGGGCAACGGCATTCATAACTGCCGGGAAGATTTTTACATAGCGCATTCACGCCGCATGCCGGTTTCACACGAGTTGCCGTACATTCATCCATGTCCTGGCATAAGCCTGTCGCGACATTTCTTTCATACCCCTGACGGCAAATGCAAACACTTGTTCCGGTGTAAGTATCCTGAACACAACTTTCTCCAGGAGCACATGGATTAGAATCAGAGCAACTAGGTCCGGTTTTGCTAACGTCGCAGCCTTCCCGATACGGATCTCCATTTGAGCCTCCAGGACACTGACATAAATAACCACCAGGAGTATTGGTACAAATAGCGTTGCTACCGCATGGATTTGCTTTGCATTCGTCAATGTCATTGCACCCTCCTGCCAAATCCGGACTGCCAGTAAAGCCTTCTGAGCATATGCATTGTGCTTGGCCATTAGCTAGCATACATTGAGCGTGCGATCCACAACTACGATTCTCACAGGGATGGCGGCAATCGTTGCCGATATTAGGTTCGGGGCACAAACAACGTTTGCCATTTTCACATATAGCATTTCCAGGACATTCCTTATCTACCTGACAGGTAACAATTGCTACACATCGTATAGTGGGATCTGGATCGGGAATAGAATCGTCCGGGCAGCGACAAGTATAACCGCCGTTTATGTTAACACATTCAGCTCCTTCTCCGCACTTACTACCTGTATGGCATTCATCTACATCTATACACTTAATATGGGGGTCACCCGAGAATCCAGAGGGACATAAACAACTGTAACTTCCTAACGAGTTTGAGCAAGTGGCATTTATACCACAGCTGCCAAAAGGTCCGTGGACAGAATCGCATTCGTCAATATCAAGACAACCGGCCGACACATCATTTGGATTAAAAGTCCAACCGTCTTCACAAATACAGTAAGCCTCATTTGCATCAGCTTTGCAGTAGGCATGTTCGCCGCAGTGGACATCTTGACAGGGTTCTTTGCATGTTACTCGAGGGGGGGTACCCACAAACCCAGCTTCACATTCGCAACGATATGAACCAGGAGTATTAATGCATTGAGAATTATTACCGCAGAGGCCAGTGTGCGTGCGACATTCATCAATATCAACGCAACTAGATCCTAAAGGCTCGAAACCATCCAAGCAAAAACATTGACTTTCTATGCATTCGGCATTGTTAGTACAATCAAAATTTGAACTGCAGTGTATACTAACATCTATCTGTTCACATGCCGTCTTAGCATCCGGTTTGCCAGCAAAACCTTGCGGACACTTGCAATCGTATCCGGGTGCAGTATTTTCACATAGGGCATATGAGCCGCACGGCTTTTCCAAAGCTATGCACTCATCTATGTCGACACAACCGCGAAACGGATCACCAGTATATTCGGGCTTACAAGAACAAATAAAACTACCAATTGTATCTGTGCAAATAGCATTCTCTCCACAAGGATTGTCTTGACATTCGTTGATATCTGAGCAATGGACGAATAAAGTTAAGTGAGCCACAATCACACGTGCGCAATTACAAGCACAACCATTCGATTAGGAGTTCATTGTTTTAATTGTAGGTTCAATGCGTGGCAGAGTGAACAGTGTAAGGTTAAACATAAGTTAAAGGCATTAGCGAACAGAAAACAACAATTAAAAAAAATTTGTATAATTAAAAATTGTTAGGAATAGCGTAAAGTAGGAACAGTTTAAACTAAAAATGCAGTAACTCAGAGAGAAAACCTAAGTAGTTAAAAACTTATTGAATAAAGAGTGCAGCACATGTTAAAGACTTACTGTGTCAGATTACAAAACTATTAAAATTTGCAAGCTTTTGCCATTACGTGAGTTCTAGAATGACATGATCATACATTTAAGAAATATGCTTGTGAGAGTATGAAAATCACACTAATTTAAAAGCAACCGCATAGATAAGTTTAAGGTTTTACAAGTGTAGCTTGCAATTTTTAATGTCTTTTTTTTTATAAAAGCAAGAGAAAAGCGTGCGAACTAAATTTATAATACTAACTTTCACAATGCAAATAACCTTGTCCTTGAAAACCGCTTGGGCATAAGCAGCGATAGGAGCCAGGAAAATTTATACATTTTGCATTGGTGCCGCACTTGGCAACATCGTTATCTAAATTGCATTCATCTACATCGATGCACGCAAATCCGGAATTTGTTTTAGTTGTGTGCGTTATTCCTGCGGAATAATTGATGCTGTTGTTTCTATAATCAGTGCTGACATAGGTATCCAGGGTAAAGCCAGCCGGACAACGACATTCGAAACTACCGCCCATGTTTACGCATTCGGCACCCACACCGCAAGGATTGTTAATGAGACATTCGTCAATATCTACGTAGTTAGGTATGTATGTATGTATGTGTATATCGCGATAAAAATAAGTGAGCGTTAGAAGATAGCATTAGTTTCGCGTATAATCAACGTATTCCCCAAATTTTTTGTGTTAACAATGTTTTCAGGTGCGTTATTTGCCGTTGTATAATTAAGATGAGTGCGTATATGTGTTGAATGTTGATGCGAACACAAAATAAGTGATATTTCAAGAGAAAACAACAACAACGACATGTCCGAATTTTGTTATCGTTATTATTGTTGTTGTTGTTTTTGTTGGTGCAATGAAAACGAAATGAAATACAAAACAATGCAAATACTTTAGCAAGTAAACAAAATGTAACATAATTTCTGTAACTTACCCTCGCAGTTGTGATTGGGATCACCCGAGTAACCATCGGGACATATACATTTAAAACTGCCCTCTGTGTTGGAGCATTGAGCGTTGCGGCCACATGGTGACCTTGCGCATTCATCAAAATCAACACAGCCAGCCAGTGAGCGCGCATCGCCTTCATAACCGTCAGGACAGTCGCAGCGATAACTGCCCTCCAGGTTAACGCAAATGGCGCCAGGGCCGCAGGCATCGGGATGCGTACACTCATCAACGTCATAGCAACCATCATAAGGACTACCATAAAAGCCTTCTGGGCAAGCGCAAGTATAATTCCCAGGTGTGTTGATGCAGCGCGCGTTCACACCGCAAGCCTCTGGCTTAAGGCACTCATCAATATCTAACCGCATTATTAAAAAATTAAAAACAAGCAACCGTAAGCATTTTATTAGGTAATAAATTAGGCAATACTTTTTTATGTTGCTAAAGATAAACAATTAAGTTTTGGTTGATGTTTTTACCTGTACATAGGACTTCTCCATCGCCTTCGTAGCCATCTTTGCATTTGCAGAGAAAGTGTGCCGGTAGATTACAACATTCCGCATTCTCAACACAACGTGCTGCTATCTGGGGATCTTTACATTCATCGATATCTACAAAAGTAAACGAAATAGAAATTTTTTATTCAAATGCTTCCAGAATAATTTACATCGCTGGCGTTACAATGATATAATAAGCAACGCCTCGGAGGACTTGAGATAGACCCATATGTTTGATTGATAGAGCGCAATTTTCAAGATATGTTAAGGAAGTAGACATAAAAGCAAAAGCTATAAGAAATAGTTTTGATCGGACCTTTGTGCGACCCCTCATATAAGCCGATATTATATGAAACGGTCGGCAATATCACCCTAAAGAAGTCAAATGAAATATAAGCTTATGCTGGCCGTAAATGGTAAATGGTGAGAAGCCTAGTTCTGCTGTAAAGTAATGTAGCAGGTGTCTGTAACGCATAATCAAGTAGTTAGCAAGCGCGGATATCAAATCGGCATACTTTAATTACGATCAGCGTGTGGGCATAGGCATACCACTTATCGATCGGACTGACACATGACACATTCTCCTCCATATTACTTTCAGACCATTACCGTGTTACACGTGCAACGGACAGAAAAAAGTGAATAGAAAGAAGTACGACCTTACGATCGTTGTAGATGATCTCAATAAGTAAAGTAAACAGCAAGTCTCGTTTTATTGCAGATTTTCATTCCAAAACAATTACCTATAAATTATTTAGTATTTTAATACATAACTTTAACGCTTTGATCTCCGCGTAAACATGCGTGCCATTATTATTATTATCTGACATTTCCACGCATGTGATGATCTTGACAATTTCCTTACAAAGCAGATCCCTAGAGACAATATATGTATACATTGAAGTGTTTGGCTTCACGAATAATTCCCTCTTTGAATTCGAACTGCTCCTATTCCCAATATGCCCAGTAATGTCGAACGTGTTATGTGCATGTGTAGCATGAAAATCTTGCATTAATTATCATTACATGATTTTAAGTCAAGATGATTATTGCTTATATTATAGATATATAATCCATTCATCTTCATCTGGTTCTGATAGAATTTTAAAATTTTTTGAAAAGATAAAGCTAAAGTCAAATTCAATCAACAACAAAACTGTCGGTTTACAAAATTTTCATAATAAATCATTTATTAAAAATAGATATTAAATGAGAAAAAGAAAAATATAAACTAAAAATTATCGTACGTAAGTAATACGTATGCTAGATATTCTTAAACAGACAAAACACTAACAACACCCGAGTACAACGGCAATCGAACTGATCTCTTATATGCACTGATGGTTTGATATGCAACAAACTTAGAAGCCAGATATTTATTAACAGGAAAATGTTCTTCATGGTGTGTATAAGAGGCAGAGGAATATAAGGTGCATGTGCTAACATCCTTTCAATCTCGATTATAACTTATAGTGGTATAGTGGTAGGAATACTTTATTTAGAATCAACAACATACGTTTGAATTTCTCAAACAAACCAAATAAAAAGAAAAATATACTCATTTATTTAACAGCACACGTGCATGAATATGTCATTTTATGGTGAACGAATAATCATTAAGAAAATGTAATTGCATTTCTTGATTTTACTTTTTTTCATATTCTGTTTTATGTTCAGTTTCATTTTTACTTCGTTTTCTCTTTTCAACTCATTTAAATCTTGAATTTACCATAAGAAGTACGTATGTTTGTGTTAGGGACCTTTTTTTCTTACATTCATATTTTGTCAAGGGTTCATTGTTGTTGTCGTCGTTGTTGTTATTACTGATGTAATGCCAACATTAATCATATTATGCGGCTTTAATGAACTTTTTAAAAATCAATAAAAAACCTAAGCCTTCTTTTTCTATATAGACCTTTTACTATATATGACCGTATGCGTTGATGCCCGCTTGCATATTTTTCTTTGTTAATTTTCCTTCACATTGATTGATTTAAACAATTTATTAAATAAATCTTTAATGTTAATGTTAATCTCTTGATCTCGACGCACAGTTAATGAACTGTTGAAGATATCACTTATTTGGCGGAAAACGCCAGAAGAATGTAACAACAATTGAAAACAATTAACTAGCAAACGTTCAACCGCAAATGAAGCTTCCTAGAATTATATTGAATTTAATTAAAAAATTTCTGCACAAACCGAAACAAATGACACTTCGCTTCGACATCTATATAGCAATTTACCTCGATACCAGTCCGCGTAAATGGCGTTAGCTAGTCTGTGACTGTTTATTAAACAGTAATTCCTTCAGATAAACGTATTGTATCTAAGCGCTACACAATACTATAAATTTATACTATTCTATTGCATACAATTTCTATTACATCAAGAATGACCCTTTATTTCTATTACACCAAGAATAACCCTAATTTATATTGCATTTCCCTTTATCATAGTGAAATGTACACGGCGTTGATATTGGGAAATTTCAGAATAAATTATGTCTTATGTCAACAAGCCCCTCGATCTATAGTTCTGTAAAACAATTTGCAATAAGTTGGTGTTAAATCATGCGGTCTGATGCGAAATGGACGCGAAATAATGCCGGAGGTGTAAAAAACTATATTGCAGAACGATTGTCCATTAACTTCAAGTATAAAAACGAGTACATTTTTGGTACTTTCATTTAAAGGGATGATAAACTGAATGCAATGTGTTATGAACCGCTCCAAATCCAGTAAACCATCGCTGAAGAACGTTATCGATTGCATCGTGAATTAAAAAAAAGAAGAGGCCAATATGAAAAGGGGCATAAGGACACTTTTCTTCAATGTGACGATCTTTAGCTTTATATTGCAAAATTCAAGCAGAAAAAGGTAGTAGCTGTTAGCTGAAATGTGCTAGCATCCTCTCGTTCACCAGATACTTCTGCTCCCGATTAACTGCTATTTCAGACGATAACCTATTGGCCCTTCAAGCATGAGCCTTGACGCCATTATGTATGCAGACATGTCTACATGTCTACATGTCTGCGTGAGTGCGTGCGACATGAATGTGCGTGTTCCCAGTCCGGCACCATGAGGTTAGAACTCCATGGCAGAAGCGCAGGTTAAACTCCTAAAGATATCTTTTGATTTAAGCAGTGCTATCGTCGTTATGATTATATCCGAAAAATAAATGTTTCCGCAAATAACTTCGAAAGACTTTCGTCGCAGAGTTCAAAAAATTTTCATTAAGAAAGATGGCAAAAATTTGTAGCAACCCATGTATTGCACGTTGATTTAAAATTCTTTTACTTTTCTCTTTTAACCAGTTAACTGTGTCGACCTCTTTAGCGATATACTCGTACACTCGTCACACGCAGAGTATGTATAATATGAAATAACATGCGGAGTTTTATGGGGAAATCCGACAAGGAGAAATGGACGGATCATGACGCATATGTTCGTCATACACAGTTAACAGGTTAATAAGAATATTTTACATAAGCAAAGGTGCCCAAAACTCTGGACCTTTTTCGAATAATAAACAAAAGGGTGAAAGGCCGTTGTCAAGCGGTGTTTGCACGCGTACTGATATTTGAGTAGATATAGCAGTCACATCCTTCCAAATTATATCCTGCCTACGTCTTCGAACATTTTTTGCAATGTGCATTAAAGGGAAGCATTTATAATAGATATTAGAATTAAAAGATCATCACAAAGCCGCTTGATGATAAAGTAAAATTGACTTGTGGAAGTAAGAAGTCCTTCTTAAAAACAACTTTTTTCATGAAAAAGATTATTTAATAGTAAAAAAGACACAAAAATCTTGCCGCAAGCTGGTCTTAAAAAGGGATTAAGGCGATTTTGGAAATCCTGGTAATGATAGATTATTTCTGTACCTCGATCGAAGTGATCGTAGGAGCAGTTATCGCATTAAAATAAGTTCATACTCTTGACGTGTTAGACAAGCAAATGCATGGGAATTTGCGTACATTCTTAATCCCTTTGACAATTTGAGACGATTCTATTACAATTTTTTTTTTTAATAATTTTTATACAATTGCTTCAGACAGCTGCTTAATGTTTTCCATGGTATCTTTCAGAAGAAACAAGTGCATATAAAAAATACGTACATTTAAACATATAAATATAAGCCGAATGCACATGGTATGCATGTATGTATGTATGTATATATAATAGAGTATAGCTATGTGTAGACGTTTTACATCACACGTATGCATAAGTTTAAAGTTTTGGAAGCGTAACGGATTTATCAGCTGTACAAAATCTGCTATAATAAAACGGTGAAACGTTACTTTTGTTACTCTTTTCACGATCATCATATAGCATAGCGGCATGTAATAAGTATCTGAAGCATGAGTATCACATTAACATACACGAGTTGATTTAAGGTGGCCCGCGTAAACTACGTGATGTTTGATTTATATGCAGGCAATTAAGAGAAGATAAGTAATAAAAAAAGGCAAAAAAAACAAAGGGAGAAACCTTGTTTTTTATTTATGTTTCAAATTGAAATTTACATTTACATTAAAATTTAAGCTCTATTTAACCTCTGCATACATTTATATAATAAATAAATAAATGTATGCAAATGTGTACGGTTAAGACTTTAGAATTTACATTAAACTCTCTTAGAGTGACTAGAGAATATTGTCTGATTTTAAGTAAATCAACTTTTAAGCCGTTATTATTATTGCTCTGCAGCACAAGTTAATGCTAAGTCAAGCTGAAAACGTGACAATGATTTAAATATTCGTTTAAACAAACCTATGGAAAAGTTTAGTAAGTTTAAGAAGATAATGCGATTGCGCTTCTTTTCGTTGATAGTCTCAGCTATTAAATTAAATAGTTTATGTTTAAACGTGAATTTCTACGTTATCATCGATTTTTGCATAAAAGCCAATACCCACTTAACCTCATTTGACTATAAGTAAAAGCTTTATCTAGCGGTTGGCACAAAAATGTTTGCACAAATATAAGCATGAAATGAATTTAATATTCAAGAGACAGACCGGTATTTACCAATTATTGTTAGGTAATAAGCTACCAACCACATATTCGGCAAGTAAATGTGCTCATCTACGCATACATATGATAAGCAATGGAAATTAGTCAAGCTATATGCTGACACAAATATATGAAAATTGTTGCTAAAAAAATCCTTTAAAATATTATATTAATAAGCAGTTTTTCTGTGAAAGAGAACATCCTGTACGGTCACAATTATGCGAATGTGTTTTTGGAAAGTTGATAAACATTATTAACATTTACAGAGTACTGCAAGTCAGCAGCCAGATATATGCAAATTACAACGCAACGCTCCTTTTTGTTTATAGCCATTACCGAACTATCAGGGGTACGTTCACTTGGCCAAAACGTTTGCAACGCGCAGAAGGAACAATGAGAGACCCCACAAGCATATATATTCTTGATCAGCATCAAATTCTGAATCGCTTTAAGCATGTCTGTCTATCGGTCCATGTAACGTCTGTCGTAACCATTTTGCTGGCCGCAAAAATAAAGGTATGGACTTCACGTTTGGCAGGATCGCTGGAAGTTCTTGCACGCAGATAAATTATGAAAATGAACCAAATCCGTCGAAGGGCGCGCCTACAATACGACGTAAAGTAAAAACACGTCTATTTTTCATTAGACATAAAAAATTAATTTTTCACTCATTACTCAAAAACGCTACGACAAAATTTTGAACGTATATTCTATGGGCAATGCTCTATTACCTGTACAATTGGGAAAAATTGACCGCGCCTACCCAGTATTATAATGTATCAAAATTTAATTATTTGTAAAAGTTTTTGAGATTTGCATTCTAACACGCAGACATCTCTATGTTGCTCCTATGGTCTCATATTGGGCTTCCAGGCTGCACTAATTGCAAAGCAACGACGGGAAGGTTAATGAGAATCCAAGAACTTTGATATGGACTTGTAGTTTGGTGACGCTCAGGTTGATGATCGTTACGGTATCTTTATTTACGCAGAGCATAGTTCATATTATGCTAATGCCAAAGATCTTCAAAATTTTTGTACGCATCGTTGTCACAATAAATCAATAGATTAGCCCTTCACTGTGAGTGGTCATGAGTGTCTACAGGCAAGAGTAGGAAAGTTTCCACTCTCAGATGCGAATTATAGTCCAATCTTGGCAGTATATACGCGATGTAAATGTATGTCGGTTAGGGTTTTTCTGCTCCACTACACATTATGTCCAATATCACCATTTTGTATAATCGCCCAGAGTAGCAGAGCAGTTCCTTTTACGTTGACATCAACGAAGAAAGCATAAAAAGAATAATGAGCCACGATTTGATGATGTTCGGATATTTTCATAAACTCTCCCTTAAGTATGTCACTTATAACGCACCGTTAAGTAATACAACGTTTTCATTGTAATTCGATGCTGCAAGGGTGTTCTTTGAAAAAGAATAGATGACACAAGATGCTGTGGCTGTATAAACGTGAATGTAAGAGAGAACGGTATGATTACTGAGGCAAAAGTTTAGTCTTCCGTCCTTCTCAAATTCCGATCCATCAGGGTTGTTCGCGTTCGCTTCCTAGTCTAAGTTATTGCGTATTGGAGCGGGGTTCATCTTCATGCCAAACTTATGCTTGCGGATAAATGTCCGCCTGCCTTATCCCCATAAGTGAAGATTAGGTGGGACGGCAGTTTTTCTTGGTAACCCAATAGAACGCCCCTCTGTTACTTGCCATTTTGTGTGCAATGTGAACTGCAACAGTACACGTTGCTATTTTAGGATGGGATGAGACGTTCTTAACTCAACTACGTCCCAACGAGTTTTTATCGACTTTATGTGCAGATTTCTTCAAGGTAAGGATGTTAAAAGTTGTACTAAGTTAAACCACAAAAAAAAAAGAGGCCAGACATCAAGTTAAAACTTTTCAGTTGGAGGTTTGCTGTAACAATAGTTAGTTATCGGCCTTAATTTTGCCTGAAGGTTTTGGATGTTCATTACGTTTTCAGTTACTGTTAAAAGTTCCACCTTTCTACGTTGCATATTCGAAACACTCTCATCTTTTGATATTGATGATAAAAATACTGTTAATATTAACATTTGTAACAATTGTAACCAAAATCCATGCATTCCTGAACCTCGTATGCAGTTTGTAAAAACAAAAAAGTCAAATCCGAAGCAATACGTATAACTAGGTACGGCATCTTGTTGATTACAATTAAAAGCTCATCATTATTAAAGGGGAACAACAATTTTTTTCGTATACTTTTTACTTTGGTTTTGTTGAGTAAAACTAACCTGTGCTTTATTTAGTGTATTTACAACCAATTTTCGCTACAAATAATTTGTTTTCAGCCAACGTATGATTTTCAAAACTAAACATTAAAAATATAAATTATTTTTAAAGTTATTACTATTATATTATATTATTGATTATAATAAAATTATAATAATAAATAAAAATAACAAAGTAATAGTAATATAAAAAATAAAAAAAAATAGATAAGAGACACCGGACATGATTGATAATAAGTAACACAGTATTGTAAGAAACTAAATCTGCATTTGATTTAATATATACAACAGGTATATAAAGAAATTCGTCCCATTTTTTGATTGATTTTGGTGAACTATGCACGAGCGTTATCTGTCTTTAGTCATTTATCGGGTAACTTATGCATGCCCTCTCGCTACATACTCGCCGGTTTGGAGACAAAATAGCCATCGATCCATTTTCACATATCTTCAACATCAGTGAACCGACGACCTTCAATAATTACCCTGTCTTGAATTGAATAAATGATAATCGGAAGGCGCAATGCTTTGAAAACTTGCGGGGTGCGGTAAAACGGAAAATCACAACTTCAGATCCTCTTACTGGACGAATGTATGCGAATTTAATCGCAAAGCACAGGGTTTGGTGGCTTATTTGCGTTTTCACGCCAAGCTAAGTTCATCATTTCCATATCTTGAGCTCCATTTTTTCACGTCTAATTCAGTTAAAAACAGAGAAAATGCAGATTCATAAATGAAATCTAGCTCTTTAGACTTGTGAACAACTCAAAATTTACATCGTTCAAACATAATACCTAAGTTGTCTGTATCACAAATTTCGGAAAAAATGGACGTGTCACGTACATTTTATGAGCAACCAAATTCGGTGAAACGAATTGATTGGTACACCTAATATAATATTTAAAAATTTAAATATAATTCCATTGTAATAATAATACCAAATATTCAATATAGTGTGGACATGTGTTAGCCCGGCATATACGTACAGTATGACTGTGTACTTGTAAAAACAAAAAATATATCTAAGTAATTAAATTGAAAATCGGAATTTTTGTGTAGAAAATGTCAACGAAAAGGATAAAAATTGTTTATCTAATTGTGGTCCCCGATGCTATACAATTACCCCAGCTTTAAAAATTGTTTGCCACGAGCTAATCATTGCGTTATTTTTTATGTTCTTTTCTCTCGAACGAAACAAAGCATTGCTTAACAAATCCCTGACCTGAGCTATTATACGGAAGGGCTTAGTGAACAAAACATTAGCCAGTATTTTCCATTTGCGTGTGTCCAACGTGTTGCAAACCGGTCTTGCAATATGGATGAATGGACAGATGGCATGCGAAAAGGGGCATCTGTGTTGCCTTTTTTAATGATCGTTTTTTGAACAGTGAAGCGTTAAATCGGTTACGTCTTGCGCTAGTAGTGTTCACGACCTATCCTTTCGCCAGACTTTGAAAGATTGCTCACTTTAAGTTTTACCTAACGCAGAGTATCGTTTTCCTGCCAAAGCGATTCTATCTCGTAATGGATGTGAATAGCCGCGAATCTTGGGGTTCTGAAAACAAATTCACTCTTCATCCAGAGCAACACTACGATCGAAAAAGGCTTCCTTTTTATCGAAAAAATAATAGTGCTGTCGAAAAGAGCTCTTTTTTTGGCACAAAACTGATATTCAATGCTATTACAAACTAGGCTGTGTGTTGTATGAGACTTATATGTACATGAGCTGAAAATCTTTGTCAACAAAAGAAAATGAAGCAAATGATGGCGGTTTGACAGTAACGTAGTGTAATGTGTAAAAGCTACGGGAACCTGCGGACAAAATCCGTTTTCAGATTAAAGGTCTAGTGTATTTACCTTCGTAAATTCGAAGCTATATCAAATGAAAAGCAAGGAACAGAGTAGTAATTAATGAGACAAAATGTAATTTCTAAGATAACAGTATTTTTAGAACGTACTTTGAGCAGTATTTGAAGAACGTTGTCAAAAGCTATAAAGCTTTAGATTTTTTTTCACTTGCTCACTCCCCGCGCTGACTTTCTAATATCTATTGCAGCCTGTTGTAGTTTATTTCTTGATGTACATTTATTGTTTTTCTTTTTTTTTTTGCCTACCCTTAAGAAATCTGTAATGAATCATATACTTTTAACTCAAAGTTTTATCTCTTGTTGATCTAACGTTTTACGCATCATTTCATCCATGATGGCTTTCAGGAAGTGTTTCATCTCACATTAAAAAAAAAAAAACATATTTACGCTTTAACAATCTTGCCACCTTGAACAGCATTCTCTACATTTTTAAATTATTGTTGTAAGCTTGATTAGCGTATCATTATATAGATATAATAATATTATTAAAAAAAAAAGAATCAATCCAAGGCACTTATATTACACAAGGATGTTATTAGCACAGTATTGATTTTCTAATGTTAGCATAGAGTTTTAGACTAATGGCTTCTCCCCACCAAACTATGCCTTCAATAGGGTGTACCTTCAGCAAATAGATGGTTTTTTTCGTGGTTTTGTTCAAACAATATGCCGGAGAAATATAATTTTTTAAATTTTTGATAAAAGTAAGCCGCAAAATTGACGCAGAGATGTTCAGTTTCTAAAATTTATAAATTTTTCAATTTTCTGCCAAAAGTAAGTAATTAACATGTAGTAGAGATGTTCAGTCTCTTAATAAATAGATTTTGGTCTTTAATAGCAACTCAACGTTTTTTCCTTACATCTCTATATCTCAAAGACAAATGAGGTGAAGTGACCAAATCGACTCGAATTTTGTCAATTGTTCATTAACCGCTATAAGTACAGTGACGATAAATTTTCTATAGGGCACATACCATTACCGAGACCGAAAGTGAATTTTTACAAAAAGTACGGTTAGTAGTAAACGATGTTGAAGCATTTGCCGTTTCCTATATTGTCATGAACGGATATTAAAAGAGCGAATATCTAGAATATTATGTTGAAAGTATTAGTCTTTCTTACGAAAATGCCTTATAATCACAACAAAAGTATTCAGATACTAGCGAGAGTTCGTCATAACATCGAAGTTATTGCAGTCTGAATAAAATGTACATCCAAAGAGCTAAATATAATTTTTCGGAGTTGCGATAATCTTCTTAGAGAATTTCTTAATTCATGCCTTGCATGGAAACAAGAAAATGTTCTCCTATATCATACTTTTGATTTTCAAATCATTCAGTTTCAATTGCAAAGAGAAGCCCATTTGCAAAGGTGTGAAAGACTCTATCGCGAACTCGAGTTATTTATGCCTTATATTCATCATATAAAATCTATATCCGGGCATTTAATCTAACGGCAGATTGTACTCATTGCATCTCTTTAGAAACTTTATGAAGCAGCCTGGAACTCTGCCACTTTGTTGACTTTGTCCAGCTGATCGCAACTCTGCACTACTTGGAAAGGCCGACTTGTGAGCATTGGTCTGTTTCTGATTAGATAAAAAAAGGCCAATGTGTTGCCGGCTAGCAACCTTCGCTTTTTAAAAAATGGGTTTTACTCCACCGGTATTATGCGACTGAAATATTTCGTATTATAAGTAAATTAAAGTAATGCCACATGTTCGGATATTCTGGTAAAAAGTTTCTACAGGTAAATAGGAGCTTTAAGTGCATAAAGATCTACATACGCTAGAAACTGGTAGAGTGTAATAAACGTGCAAAATTCCGCAATCAATTGCTGTGGTATTGGAAGTCAGCAGACTTCAACTGGTCTAAGTTTTGACGTTTAATAGGAAAGCAAGTTTTTGCTCTACACTAGTTATTGTAAGAAGAATTTGTGCAGATATATGAAACGTTCAATGTGACTTGCGATAGACTCGAGTCTTTTTATCAGCATCATCAGAATAATTTTTAAATTTAGCCTATGTATCGGTCCAGTATTCATTCATGAATGTGTTTAACCATTAGATAGAATTCTTCGAGACATTTGGACAAAATCTGGCACACACACTGACACATTTCGGCCCGAGGACGATCGCTATTGTTGTAAATGTTTATCATATTTTTGAACAAGAATATAACGCAAGTGTAAACCATATTTCCGGACGTATGCCATATATTTACTTATAACCGATTAAAAATTCTTCTTTAAAAAACAAAAAAAATAAATAAATAAATCTTTTCATTAGCCTACTTCGAAACAATGAAAAATAGAGAGATGAATTATACCAAGTTTCAAATCCTCTAAAGTTGCACAATTCTTTGATGTAATTATAAAAAGTTTTAAATTTCGTCATTTGTGGAATTAGTTTATTACTATCGAGAATAAGATCCACTCTAATGCATTGCATCTTCCGTATATGTTTACATAATAAATTACATAACGCATAAAAAACATTCAATGACGTTAACACATAGTTATACTATTATGATAATCCAGACGATGATCAAAGAAAATGAAATATAACAACATTTTTTTCATTTCATTTAAAAACAAAAGAGAAATAAAAGAATAATAAAACAAGCATTACTGCTATCGTATGTAAGCGGGTATAAACAGAAAACACTTTTCTAACAAACGAGCATATATAAGGAGAAGAAGAAATCAAGACGGCAAAGAGAATAGAAACGTTGATATAATTATAACTGAAAACAAGAGAAATAAATGTCTACGAAAGTGTACGTATGGGTAAAAGAAGCCGGAGAAGAGGCGCTTACAGCACCAACTTGCAACACATGAAGAGTGTGTGGTTTAGTTGAAGTAACGGGGCGGAAACGTTACCGGTAAAACAGAAAGACTGACTTTAAAGCTTGAATTATTTTACCTTTAGCATGTGGTAGTGTTGTTTTTCTCTATTATTATCATTCTAATATGGAATATGATTTTTCTTTTTATTTCGCTTTGATTTTCTTTAGACCTGTTCTCTGATTTTATTATACTCTATCGTTGTGGTTGTTGTTGTTCTTTTTATTCATAAAGTAGTAACAAACAGTTGGCTGAATTTGCTTTGCGATAGTATAGTATAAGGTTAGCTTTTATAGTTTTAAACCGTTAGAGAAGAAAGAACAAGAAAGCAACAACATTGCAGAGAACAAAGAACAGAAGATTTCATGGTTGAAAGAATTTTTCTTAAACATATTAAAAAAGAAAGAAAGGAAGATTTCTTTACTCTTATTAAAGTAAGTTTTAAGATTTTCTTTAACAGCAGTTTTATATGGAAAGATATATAAAAAGATTGAATAACAAAGAGATGTACAATTATTTTTCGTATACATGTGTATGTATATATTTGTGCATTTATTTGTTATTCAATCATTCACTTAGTAGTGTGTAGCTTACCTTCGCAATGAAGACCATCACCGCGATAGCCAGGAAAGCAGGTACATGTGAAACTGCCGAGCGTATTCGTGCAGTGAGCAAACACATCACATGGACGATATTTGCATTCGTTGTCATCTGCAAGTTCGTATAAATAAACGCATTATTTGCTTATAACTTATTATGAAATTTTCTAATAATCTTATGACATATACCTTGAACATTACAGTTGCAACCGCCCCAACCGTCATTGCAATGACAAACGCCGTTTAAACACACACCGTTTATGCATTGTGTGCCATCCTTATCACAGTCATCTGTTAAAAAAACGAACAATAATAATATATTTATAGTAATTGTCTTTTGGTGTTTTCGTTCGAAAATATGATTTACATTTTAATTGTTTTTAAAATTTAGTACTTTTTGCCTCTACTTACTTGTGCATTTGAGCTCTTTATTAAGCTCATCGGAACCAAGAAAACAATCTTGGTTACCGTCGCATAATTTCGATAGTTCGTATAATTGTAAATAGTCGGTTGATTCGTTTACTTGACAACCGAAGTAGCCATCTTCCAAATTTAGAAAAAATACTTCGTTACGAAATCGACTACTTTTTAAATTTGTTTTGAACGGTGATATTTGTTTATGTAGTTGTTGTGAATGCACCTATAACGAGAATAAGAAAAATAATTACAATCAGCTACAATGGGATAAATACGACAGGGACATGTGTGTAGTGTTTCTTAATTTAATTTTAGGACTGCTATAGTGTTTTAATTTTTATGGGGTTCAGGGCATATTTGCAGCACATATATTAGGAAAATGCATACTGACTTTTGAGACATAGGGTAAATAAAGTTTTATATTTTATTCGGAGCGAAACTTTAATTCTCTTTACCGGAAAACAATATAGAAAAGCCGTTTATCAAATTTGGAAGTGTTGCCAGAAGGGAATTTTGCATATACCAATACTTATGTCGGGGCTGGTCCAACATCTCTTTGGGAAGTTTTCAATTTACAAGATTCATCTATATATAGAAGGCGCGATTTAAAATATACATAGAATTAAGATAAATCAGCGAGGTATCACCTGTTCAGTTCAGCTGTTTGGCAAAAATGACTGAGTATATTATATTGCGTCGTATGGAAACACTGCTGATTTTAATGGAAATCGTATTACAAGAATCTTAAAATTAATGTCAATTGAATGAATTTGTGCCGCGTAAAAGTGCAATATTAAAAATGAGGTATAAATTAAAAAATTGAGAGTAGTACATAAATATCTACAATAAAAATACGCGCAGTCACAGATGAGTTTTTCTAACTAAGTTGAGTCATTGGAATGTTCTTATGGGAAACAGGCTTTAGAAGGAGACGCGTTATAGATTAGCTATTCCAATTTTCGCCCCACGGGTTATGAAAATTTATATGACTGACCCACTGCGTGCTCTAAAAAATTTCCTTACAATTTTTCGAGAGAATTTTATAAAAGGTGATAAAAATCTCAAACTTAATACGCCAATACGGAATGTATTCTGTCATTGTGCGCTATTCTCATCAGAGTAATGTGTTTTCTCGTCAATGATTTTTGACTTCGTCCCGACTTTGGTGTTCCGAAGACATAGTCCTAATGAAACACTCGAATGTCAACAAGTTTCTCTATTAAGTCACGCAATTCAATGCGCGGTGGCTTATGGCATACTTGTGATGTTGCCCAGAATACGGCTAACATGCCAATGGTAAAGCTTTAGATGATTTTGATTAATATAAGATTTTTAATCAATTTATCTGTTTGTGATTGTTGTAATCTGGTGTGCATTTATTGTCATTGAAAGATCACGGAAATGTAAAATAAAATTATGTAAAAATTATTTTTAAAGAGCAGCAGCAGCAGAACGACCCAACCACATCATCGTAGCAAAATAAATTTAAAAATTTAACATCGGAAAATTGCGACATACCCTTGCTCCTACGAGTACTACTATAACGCACATCGATCAAAAATTGGGGAAACGACTGATAAAAACAACGTTTGCCTTGTTGCTGTTTTAAGGTGATGTGTTGTCAAGATTTTGGGTAAGGTGCAGGGAACTTGATTTTTGCCTCTCTCCATAATTTACGATCATTTTTAGAGCTTTCAATACATCGATATTCTTTTCTTAACACTTAAATGAGCGCTCATCAGATTTCTCGGCTTTCAGCACAGCGGCACAATAAACCGGCAACGAGACTTCTTCATTTCATCCTTTTTCTTTAAAAATTATCTGCTGTAACAGTTGGTGCAGATGTACATCTTGCTGGATACTACATAGCCTTCGCATAACAATTTCAATTTAAAGAAAATTAAATTTCCCCTGAGTAATGTAAAGAGAGATCACTAACTTGTGTAACGAGAGTGTTACGCAGATCTTTTGTCCTATATATCTAGCGACTGTAATTCTATTACTGATTCTGAAGATAAAATGTGTGAAGAATGCGTCCGGAATAGTGATAGTGATGACGAGTTTATAGTACTTGAACATGAAACTAAGCAGCTAGATATAAATTCAATTGAATTCTGAAACTGCTTATATGGTTAATAAAAATATGATGGATTTCCGGAATGTACCGTATTTTCCGGACTATAAGACGCACTTCAAATTTATAAGATGATTTTTAGAAAAATATATTTCAATATCACTTTCGGATCAAAATTTTTATTTTTTGTTAAGATAACTCGTACTAGCAATATTCAGTTCATCTTCACTCCTGGTACTATCACTCGCCTCGTGAACGACACCGTTCGTATTACTTTCATCTCAACTATTATTGTCACTCCTTTCAAACCTCAAATTTAGAGACGATTTATTGACAAAATATTTTAATGTCACCTTCGGACCACAAAACGCACCCATTTTTCTATGTAAAAAGGTGCGGTATTCGTTTTGTATTTTTAAATGGGAAAATCGCCGGTTTTAGACTCGGTCTGCAGGAAATAGTATCCGTTCATTTAAGTGTTCATTTATTGGAGCATTGATTTCATTGACCCGAAAAAGAATTCAATCTGCTTTAAAGATTGCTGCAATCGTATGCATCAATATGCGATTTTCCTAATATCTCATGTCATATATATTCTACGACTTTTTTTTTAAAACTTTTTTACTTTCTTTTTTTATTTATTATTACACACAAAATCAAAGAAAGCAATAAATTTGAAGAAAAAATTTCTTACAAATTTAAACGTTTAACGGCGAACTTTGAAATCAATAAAAATTTATTGAAGTTAATAACTGCGCGCAAAATAAGATAAATGACTGAAAAAAGGAGCTTTGAAAAAATAAAGATTTTAAATTTTTAATAACCACACATGTACTAAACAGTTAACATACGCTTAAGTATATCTATCTTCAGAGAGAAAATCAATTGAAAAAAATTAAATTAAAAAAGTGAAAGAAAAGAAAGTAAAACAAAAAAAAAAAAAAAAAAAAAAAAACGACCTAACATAAATATTTTATACCCAGTCGTCATAAATAAATTAAGCAATGTTTTCAAGCTCGCTAAGTCTGAAAAGAATAAAATAAAAATCGGTCAGTTTGCTTAACTTTCTCGTTTATTCGTTCTTCCAAAATCAATCTTTTTGGCTTTGGTGCTATTGCCGTTCTGCTTAAATGATATCATGTATTAGGTTTAAAGAACTTGACTGTTTTTGTAGTCAAATTAGTTTACTAAGCAAAAAAGAAACCAAAGACCTCATAAATCTTCACCAAAGTCGTTTGTTTTTTATATCCATCACACATTATTACGACTATAATAATTTTGTTATTCCTTTTGAAACACTTCCACATACACAATCAAACGTTCCCTACAATACATGTACACTTTACTTGAAAATATCATAAAGCGTACATATTTTATCGGCGTTTCTTAACCATGCTCGCCTTTCACTTTGTTTATCCAGATGTTGTTTTTATACCCATCACCGAGCAATGGTTGGTATATTCATTTTATCAAAAGGTTTGCAACGCCCAGATGCAAGCCGCAGAGACCCCAAAAAGTATGCATATTCTGGTTCGGCACCAAATTCTGGCTCGATTTAAGCACATCCGTCTGTCCACCTGGACATTTTTGCAATTTCTGTTGTAACCATTCTCTCGGTCGCAAAAATGGAAGTTTTTGTACGCAGATTGGTTTTGAAAATGGGCCAAATCGGTCGAAGGACACGCCCATAGTACTAGCTAACTAGGAACACCTCTGTTTTTCAAAAGGTATAAAAAATTCGTTTTTTGCTCATTACTCATAAACTACAGCAGATAAATATACGAAAGTACAGCGTATTTTGTGAGCGATGCTGTAGTACTTGTAAGAAAATGGAAAAAATTGTCCACACCTTCCCAATATTGTAGCGGAACAAGCTTGGAAAACCTCATAAAGTATATAAATTCTCGGGCAATTTTAAATTTGAAATACACCTAAGCATGTTCGTCGGTTCGTCTGTCCGCCTGCACGTCTTCCCAAGCGTGCAGCATCTATGGTAAACATTCTGCCGTTCACAAAAATGAAGATATCGCCTAACTTGTAAAAGAATTTGGAAGCGCCCTAAACTTTTCAGAGGACATACTTACAATGCCCACGCGCCTACACGATAAAAGCTTTTATCTTGAAAATAAGAAAGTCAACCTCGCCTTTTCCATAGTATAGAGCATGAAAATTTAATTTTTGTACTTTTTTCTCTTTTTCGGATAACGGTGATGGGTATAAAAGATTCGGAATTTTCTTACTTATTTATTATTTATTCCCTCCCATTACAGTGAGATTAAATTCAAAACTCAATAGAAACCGATCCACAAATTAGCAAACATCACCCTTTTCTGATTTCTGATATTGCGGTCTCACGAATTTCGTCAATCTTTAAGTCTTGGCGTAAATGGTTTTCTTTTATATCAGCTATAATAACTTAGAGTATATCTCTGTCTTGCTCTCAAAGTGTTTTCCTAGAAAATTACTAGCAATTACAGCCCAAAGACTACGAAGTACTTACACACACCGAGTCTCTATGTAAATCTGCACGGGATTTGCCAGAGACATTGGTCACATTTTCTTTTTCCCTTTTTTTGGATGCGTGCGCATCAAATATAATGAGGCACCTTGCATATATTGAAATTTAAAGCTTGTGCTCATCTTCTTAGAGTGTATTTACCGAGATCTGTAAGACGAACGAAGTTAAATGATATCGCGAACTTGGAGGAGGAAAGAAACAATAGCTTGACATTTGCTTATAAAAGAAAAAAAACTTTGCGAAAAAGAAGCCGAAAGAGATTTGCGAACATTTTTATCGTCAAGATATTGCTTGCTCTACTATGCTGGTGACGTCGATTAAATCAACGCCTCTTTAACAGTCTCCGTAGATTACAAAAATCTAGTAGGGGTTTGATGGTGACTTTTGAGACTATACAATGGAAATACGACGCAGGTGTCCACCTGTTTCATTGTAGATATCTTAATTTCTAAGATGCTCCTCGCTGTAGTCACTGTAAACATTCCCGATATCAAGGTTATATATCAAATTATTTTACAATAACGGAGAGTTCGCTTAGTTTCAGCAGGAAGGTGGAACATGAAAGAGAGAAAGAAGTGCATGACGGGGACCTTCGAAATTTTCAAAAAAATGTAGAGGCTTTTCATTTCCCAGATATTTTTCATTATGGTCAGTCGGTTTCTATGAATGCCAACCAAACCAAGGTTTTATCTCAATTCATTTCGAGATCTGATATACTTTGCAGATTAATCCGTGATCCTGGTAAAAAAAAAGCAATGCTAAATTGGTTTCTAAAGTTTCGCGACTCTCAGGGGACTAAACAATGGCGAAATATATAGTAAATCCAACGGAATTGAAAAATGACGAAAAAAAAACAAGAAACGAGAAGTTTAGACGGAAGTTTATTAACTGATCACGCGGGTAGGATACAAAACTAAATTTTATTTACTTTCTTTTACATTAAATTAATAAAGAAAAGGTATTAAGTGAAATAAATGAATTTTATTGAAAAAAACAAAATGACAGGTTTTTGATTCTTCTAATTAGCTATAAATATATAAATTTTTCTTAATGCACTTCCAATATCGTAATTTAATTTTCCCATTCATCTCATCTAGCGTTACCTTGCATCTAAATAGTGGTCATATATGTTGATATGAAAGCTAATGCTAGATGTAGAGAAAATTGAGTATCAGCCAAGTCTTTCCGTTTCTGTTTTTCTTTTTAAAATTAATTAAAATCTCATAGAAGACATTATCCAGCCTGTTTAATTGAAAGCCTTGCACAACAAGGTATCGCAAAGTCCGCAACGCAAACTTACACGTGCATGGTAACTGAAACGCGTCTTTGCTGTTTAATTATATTTCAATTAGACATGGAAAACTATGTATTCGATAAGTTCGCTGAAAATTGGCAAATGAAAATAATACCAAAAGTTGTTTGGTATACTTTAGAAACGAAAAAACTTAAGGATCCATTGATTTTTCGTGGAAAATAATGGAAAGAAGAAATGTTTATTTCAAGATAACAGTAAAAAAAATACTTTATCGCTAGCTGCATATTTTTTCCCATCTTTCTGTATATGGCAAGTGATCGGTACTAGGGACGAATGCGGCCATATTCAAAAGCAAAAATACATATAGCGACGTTATCACTGCCAGATTTAGTTTTATCCATGCTTTTGGTCACCAAATGTTATAAATGGTGTTCTTGACTTTTCCTTATAGCTGAGTAATGAGAGTTTCTAGACAAAGCCATAAGGAATTGATTGCAAAATTGGTAAAACACTTTTGTGAAGTATTGTTCAGGAGTTGTTCTGATGTAGCCATCACATCTTCCTACTTTTCTTAACCTCTCCGCTTTGTCCCTATTTTCTTAAACCGACGTTCACTGAATACAATACATCTTCGATGAACGTATTAGTGCGTGTAAGTGCTGAACTTTCTGTGAAATATCCGATTACGGAAACAAAGCGTTTTCAACGATTGGATTACGTGGTATGTGAAGTGTGTTACTTCATATGAACTCTCCTTCAGAGGATTTTAATGATTAAGTGGAGAATATTTTTATTTCTAACTGGAATTTTTTAATAGAATTGTTGTAAACATAAATTTAAGGAATAATTAAGAACGTTTAAGAAATTGTTTTAACTAATTTTTATTTGGATGGAGCATACAACGAAACCTGGTTTTTTACTCTTATATGACTTTTCTTTCGATTTCCACGGATAAGGTTGGGTTAAAATTTTGAAAGTCAACGCAGGTATACATTTTTTTAAAATTAATTATACGAATTGAAGTTAATTAATATTAAATTAACAACTGACACACATACATTAAGTATACATAAACATGAGCCCACATGATCACATATTTTCATACATTATGGATAAAATTTCTTTTGATGTTTAATATCAGGCATAACCTTAAATGTCAGTTTGCATGCTTAATTGTTACACTTGGTTGATTTTTTCTACAATTTGAAGAAGATGAAATATTATCTGTCGATAAGATGTTAGGCAGAGTTAAAAAGCCAAAGTCGTATATTGAAGAAAAAAACAAAGAAAAAAATAAAGTTGAACAAAAAAATTCTTAGTGGCAAGTATTTCTAAATGACTTTGTCTCTATTTGCTTCTGTGCCCTTCTAATAGGGTATGTGTGTGTGTGTGTGTGTATGTATGTTGTCTTGTAGTTCTTTTATTATTTAATGTACTGTCAAGTTCAAGAACATTTCTATTTATTGTTCTTTTTACCATTTCCTCTGCGAACTAAGCACTTGACCGTGTCAAAGATCTCAAGGTAACTCTGGGGTAATGCCTCATTATTCATATTCATTCATTCACATTAGTTTCTTTTAATGGATGGAAAAAGATTAATAAACAATTATCTAAGATTATCTGTAAGCTTTTGTTTTTTTGCTTGTATTTAAATATCAACAGTTGATATTTCAATGCCCGGTACATTCATAATGCTTGCCGCCTACGACTACTGACATTTGATTTTATGCTTCATTATTAACATGAACAGACGTCTTGTTGTATTAAGTTATACCTTAGCTCTCTTTTTGTTTCTTTTTTATGCTCAACATCCGTTATAACCAACATTACGTCATTGTCATCTGCATGAATACAACTTGTTCTCAAAGATGATATCATTCTGTTGATTTATTTATTTCTTTCTTTTCATCTACGAATTGCTATTAAACTTATTTAAAACTACTTCGATAATTATCTAAACTTTATTTTGTCTAAAAAATGTTGATTTTTTAGAATGATTCCATTTATTGAACCCAATAATCTGATATTTGGGACTGGGTGACACTCAATCGAATTCTTAAACTCAATACTTCATTGTTTACACAATGTACCTGTGAATTATGTAAGTTTAGATAATTTCTTAACTGTACTTACCGTACTCGAAAGTAGCACTATCCACGTGACTAGTGGCAAAAATATGTTCATTTTTGCTGTAAGAAAAAGAGAAAGAAAAAAACATACAATTAGATAATAAAAGAAAGAATAAATGAAAAGAATAAAAAAGAAGACAAGGCATATGTTACGTATACAGCAGAAAATGATCGGCTTTAAACAAGCTACTAACAAGTGTAGACTTGACATTAACAAGCAAAGCAAGTACATGATACTCTTGTCTAACTTTGATTTTATATATGTATATATATATATATGGCTGTTTGCCTATACATAAAAAAATCGAAATGTCTCTGGAAGCATATATTTATAAATTGTGTCTATATAAGGCAGCTAAGACGGATGTAAATCTTGCAAAGTAGAAAAATTCATTACATTTTTGGAAATGATAATGTAATTAATGAGACCTTTTTGAAAAATTTCAATTGATATCGGAATATAAATACCGATGTCGGAACTCATTTTTCCGCTTGTTGCGACGTTACAATTCATTTATGTAACATGTAAATTGACAAAAATCGCGACAATAAAATCAAAGTGAGGGTAAGAAAGGCGTATTTATCTTTTAGCGAATGGTTGGTAACTAGTTTTACGTAGGCCTTTTAGAGTCCGGCCAAAGTTTTTTGTGTAATATTTTAGAACGATATGTGGCACCGTTTGTATTGGGTTGCTCGAAAAGTCATTTCGTTTTGTTTTGGTCAAACCGAAGGACGATTTTTTTATGGTTGAAAAATATATTATTATGAACAGTCGAGTTCGATAAATGTGTCATAATATATCAGGTATCTTACGACTTGTTATTCGTCGATGTGCATCTGCTAAACCCTCTATTTTGACTTCGTCAGCTTCAACCGAACTTCTAAAACGTCACTATCAAAATTCGCCGAGCGAAATTTTGTAAGCCAGTTCTGGCACTCGTCTTCTGTCAAAATATCTTCTTCATTCTCTTCATTCACATTCAATAATGATCTTCTTGCTTGAAGCTATTGGAAACTAAACACATGTCCAAGTCAAATGAAATGGTGCCAAATAAGACATTTTTTCAAATAACGTTTATTGACCTCTGTTGAGAAAACTGAAGTTCCATTTTTCATTAATTTTCTTTTGTTTCTAAAGTAGAGTCATTTCTTTCATTTATATTCTGTTCCAATTTGCATAACTATAAGATAGTAGGTTTCATTTTTTAAAACCTATTTACCTAAAATGCGGAATGAATATTTTAATGTTGTTTACGAATGCTTTATTTAGGTTGTGAGTGTAATCGTATTAAGCGACCATTGAGATACGGATTTAAATGCTAATGTAAAGATGAATAAAAATGAGAAGTGATTGGCAATATTTTTTGAATAAACTCTTATATGAGACGGTCTGCTAAAAAGAGAAGCACTCTTCATAACTGAAAAGTCATGTGTATATGTATAGGTAAAATATAAAGGCAAATAAAAGAAAGTCATGCACATTGAAGTTTATTTAGAAAAGTTGAAGAGCTTCACATTACATATATTTAAGCTTTGTATATAAGTACTTGACCGACGTAGAGAGATACGTCATATGATTACCATATATGAGTCATACGGGCGCAGATATACTCGTGTTGTAAATGTTGCATAAATGAATAATGAAAAAGTTTCCTTCATATTGGTTTTGCAACAATAACAAGGCCTACATATCAAGTTAACCTTGATCGAATACCAAATATTGAAACCGTTTTGCTTATATAGTCGTAGTTGTTTCGTTTGTGACTTATTACTACGACTATCTGGCTATTGATGTTATATAATGTATAAACCATTGAATCGCTTCAAATTCTTGTTGCGTCAATTTTTTTATTTTTGGTTTGCAAAGTAAATGTCAACAAAATGCTTGCATGTTATGTTACATTTTGGACAAAACCACTAATGCAAAATGATTTAAACAACGGCAGCAGCAAACAATATTACTACAGTTTGTACAGCATATAACCGACGCCAATAGCAATAAAGTCTAATATGGTTTACATTTTACTTTTTTGTTTATTTTGTTTTCTTGTAACAGCCATCTCAGGTAGACAAAGTAATTCCCTTGTCGTACACGTAAACGCATCTAACTCAGCCTAGTTGCAAAAAAAAATGTTGCGTTAGCAGCATACGCGCATACCTACTTAAATGCATGCAAATATGTAGCCATACATATACACATGCATATATGTATTTATATGTACTTATAAGCAGGAGAAGACGTCATCTAATATGAAAGACATTGGCTATGAAATGCGTGCAATTTTTCCGGTTTTTCTTGAAATAGATGAAATAAAGCAAATGAGAAAGTTTGCTTATAGTTAGGTTAAGTCGACTAATCAATAACCATATTATTTGTGGTAACTTAGTAAAACTCTCAAAGGCAACAATAAGTGCAGCTTACCCGATTGGTCGGAAAACTTGAGATTTATTCATGCATGCTTATCTATACTTGTACTTGTACGTATGTAGCTGAATACTTGTATATGTGAAATTTTTCTTTGCTTTTAAAATTTCACAAGTTAGGCAAGTAGGAGTAGTTGAAGGCGTTCCACACGAAAGTATTAATAAACTTTTTTTTACTGTCGTTGCTCATTTTATCTTGAGTTTATGGTTATGGTAAAATGAGTGGGAGTACTTTAACAAGTTTACGCGAGAAGCTAGTTCCTTATTTAATGATTTGTAAGACAAAGAAAAAAATGAAAACAGGAGTTCGTACATATTAACGGTTATTAGCAGATAATTAGAAGATAGAATTAAATGAATACGAAAGAAGTGAGAACAGGTAATTATATTGTATTTGCTTAGTGCCGAATCTTTTATACCCATCGCCATCAAAACCAAAGAAAAGATGAAATTTCGATACTGGGTGGTTTTCCCATTTTTTTTTTTATATATCCTGTAGAGTCGCCCATAGAATAAAGAAATTTTGATTGTTCTGGTTTATGCGTGATTGATGACACCGCCACTTTTGGCTTTAAAAAATTTCATTTTTGGGAATGTTTCCCAACCATGTAGCCATTATATGAAGGCACAAACAGACAGACGGACACATGAGCAAACGGGCATGCTTAGATTGATAGTCTCTGAAGTATTCTTATGGATTTCACAAACGCTTTAATAAAATGGCCCTTACTAACTCATAAATTCATATCGTTAAGTCTTGTATGCTGTTTAATATAATGAGAAAATAAAGATCCATTCCGTTCAACCAAAACCCAATTAAATCTCTATAATTGAATGCAATTCAATATTTGAGAAAAACAAACGCAATTTCTAAAATATGTTTGCTTAATAACTCGTTTACGATCTCATCGTAATCATCGATGCAAAATGTTTGATTCCCATTTCATCTTGGTTATATATGTAATGCATACAAAATAAATCATTAAATATGTGATCGATAGAACTGCATTTCGATGTTTATATAAAAATGGCTTCAAATTTATTTTCTTATCGAGGGAAGTTCCTCCGTAAAGAAAACGCACTAATTTGTCGTAAAGAAGCGGAGGATCAACGCAAAATATTAGATCCTCATAACATATATCGATGTAATACGTATAAAATAAGTTTTTAAAAATCTTAGGTAAAAGTGGTTCAAAATTCAGCTTTTTATCGAGAGGGGGTTCTCTCTAGAGAAAAAGCACTAACTTGTCGTCAGAAGACCGCCGCTACCACAATGAATAGGAAAACTTACTACTCTTGATAACCTAATACTTTATATTTTCCATCCACGATGTTTTGTATGATCAAGTTTCATTAGGTTAGGTTAGAACGTTCCCATAGGCTCCTTTAAACGACTTTAGAATAAAAGAAATAAATTTCTTTTTTTAACTAAACAAAAATGAACTTTCAACACGAAGTACGGAAGGGGCTCTATCCAATATTCAATACTGTTTAGTCGTGCCCGGAATAGTACTAGTTTTAGTGTGTACTCATCAACAAATTCCTTTAAGGAATGAAATAACGTTTTTTCATTTGTTTCTTTCTCTTCTTACGCTAGTAATACGTAAGGTTCAACCCTTCTTGAATTTCTGTCAGTTTTTTCTGTCAATTTTCGCGTCGCGTGGCTGTTTGTTTACTTCATTGTCCATCGTCGGTATTAAAAAACATATTAAATGAAGTAAATAATAATTTATATTCAATTTACTAAATTAAATAAAATAAAATTAAAAAAGGATTGTTAAAATCTCAAGCCTGTAAAGTGATAAGTGAAATAAACCTTTGTGTGCCAAACAAAAGTTTAAGAAACCGGTTTTCTTCCAACTTCTTAAATGATTCCAATAAGTGCTTGGAGAAGTGTTTTTAATAAGATTCTGTTAAATGTTTCAAATTTTCTAAAATTATCCAACTGGAAAATAAATGCAATCAGATTTTCTTAAGGCCGTCCCTCACTGAAGAGACACGCTTCCTTTTATGTTCTATAAGTGAACCTTTCGTTTACCGTTATTTTCTTGTCTATTGTAAATAGTAAAAATCTAGAAACTGGAAGCAGAAGAAAGAAAAGAGAAAAGCTCGGACTCTTTGCATTTAAAACTTATTTCTTGCCAAAATTCTAATCTGAAGACGTAAAAAAATTATCCCTTAACGATTCATAAGAGACTTTGTGCCGATTGTTTAACTTGCGAAATATGTTCTTCTTAGCTTCTTTACTAGTTTTATTACCTGTTTTACAAATTAACACCTGTTCGAGTTTTGTTATTTCGTCTCTTTAAAAATTTATATTGATTTATGCGAAAATTTTTGTACGCATATAAATAAACGACACCGAATGTGCGTAAAAGATGCCAGCCATCAATTATCGCCATCATATCATATGTATGATGTATGATATGGTCTTATGGTCTTTAAGATACATCTGTTAACAAAATGTTGTTGAAAGATATGTAGAACCAAGAACCAAAAAGCATTAATAATGGAACCAGTAAAAACTATTTAAACGAATTCCGCTGGCTAAACAAGCCTACAATAGCACTCATTAACCAAAGTACTAGAAAGAAAAAAAAAAGGAAAAAAAAGCACCAGCAATAACAGCGGAATCATTAAGACTAATGTTAAGGTAGATTTTTGGATGCGTTTTTTAAAGCAGATTTCCAGGATTTCAGCAGAGACATGAACATACATAGTTTATAGTTGACTTGAAAGCATAAGTGTCCTTAATCAGTATCTACGTCTAGTTTATATATGAATGCACATCTATGTATGTATGCATGTGTGTGTGTGTGTGTGTGTGTGTGTGTGTGTGTGTGTGTGTGTGTGTTTGTGTGCGTGGCGTGTTGAAATTAAATCAACCGGCAGCAACAGCAGCAGGGTCGGCATCAGACCTAAACATCATATGATTTATGAGATTTTAATGAATGAATGAAGCTAATTGAGTAGAGAATAGCGTAGAAAAAGTTACTACATAACCATAAACGTATCTTAAAGTATATGTTATTGCGAATGTGCATTAAATTTGTAAAAAATTACCTGTAATTTAACCGGTTTTTTTTTGAAAATCCTTGACATTAAATTACATATGTTTTTATGGCATTCGTACATAAAAATGTGTGTAAGTTTGTCGTTTGGAACAGAAAACAAAGTAAAAATAATGAAATAAAAATAATACGAACATCAACATATCTACAAATATACATAGTGAGAGATCATTTACACATAGCACTCCAGACAAAATGTTGAAGAAGTAACATAAATGCGATTCCCTTTTGACATTGCATTGAACAATGCTGCTGTCGCTATTGCTGCCGTTGCTGCTGTTACTCGTCGAACTCGTTAACATATTAAATTGTTTTAATGTCCTCTTTGTAAATTGTTATTGTTATTCCTTTATGGCCCTTGGTTTGTTTGGATATTTTATTCTTTGTTTTTGCTCAAGACAGACAGACGATGGTCTACGTATTTTAGTTTTAATTTAATTGATTACTCTATAACATGCTGTCGAGTAACTAATAAAGCGGCTAAATTTAGCTCGTGTTCATAGTTCGTTTGTTCGTCTGTCCGTCTGTCCGTTTATCTACTTGGATATTGTATTGTATCATGTATCGCATTTAACTGGAGCAAATGACACCATTACTTGATATGATCACTTCTATAAAATGATCCTAAGTACAAACCATCATGATCATCATCTCCATCATCTTCATCATCTTCATCATCATTATTGTTGTTATTTTGTAGTTATTTTTAGATATAATCAGAAGTACTGTAGTAAATGAAAGAGAAATCCTCGCAAACAGCAATTTAAAATATTATGATTGCATCAATTCGTATATACAGGCGCAAAAAGGCAGCCATCTACGTAAAGGCTTGCATGGACACAGAAACCCAGATACTCTACGCCAGTATCTTAGATTAATTCATCATGTCGATGTCGTTTCAAATATCAGAAGACAAAAATCGGATATGTATCAAATTTAGTCAGGTATACTTTGACGCGTAAAGGCTTTTCTCAAAGTAACAGCAAAAAAAAGATTTTTTTTTTTTGAAATATCAGGAATCCAAACCCGTTTTGCGATGGTTAAATTATTGTAATTGCTTATCTCTTTGCGAAGTCAAATGCGTTGAAGTAAGTACGTGTGTGTGCCTTTTTTTTATGTTTACTCTGATGCCTAGTTAATCGTTGCAATAAAACGATTCTAAAAAACATAACTTCTTTCTGTGTGCCTCTCAGATTACAGAGGCAACACCTCCGTAGAAGTGCAATTAACTTTAAGTCTGATTTATTATCCAATAATTTAATTACATTTGTAAATACTCGAAGAAAGTTAGTGCTTATGCGTGTGGCTTCACTAAGAGCGTTCGCAGGCGTAGGATATTGCCAAAAAAGTATTAGAACTGTGAAGTTATAACATAGTTGCTAAACAGAGAAAATATGAGAGTATATGTGTGACCTCTTGTTTGATGGTTTCGAACCTTAAGTTTCGAAAATATTTAATCAAAAATCATTTCGAGCAACTATTCTACAGCATTCTTTAAACCCACTTAAAATCTTTTGCAGATTTCTACGGAGATCAAAGTCTGTGTTATTCTCACGCTGGATGGAAAGAGTATTTTGATGTTCAACCAGAAGCTCTTAATTTTTGACAGTTCGTGGGAACAGGTGCTTTAGTTATTGGCAGCAACTCGTTCTAATAAATTCTAGCGGACGCAAAGCATAAGCATGAAGAGGTTCATTGCAAACGCCGCACTGCACGCTTCTATCGTGTTAGTGACGCCCTTTTACACAGGTAGTTGTCGTATATTTCACTTCTTTCTTTTAACAGGAACTTTTGAACAGAAGCTCGAGCGAGTGATCTCATCGTCAAATCGTGTGTTAAAGCTCTTGGCTGCACCTTGTATGTGAGTGTCTGAAACAACATCCACTCAATTTTTCTGCAATTAGCTTATAGATTAAACGACAACGCCTATGCAACGACCAAACCAAGGTTCTTTTTTCTTCTTCTAATCTATACGTTGAATGACAAGGAATTGCTTCCCCTTAATTTGCGTTAGTCAATTATCTACTTAGCATGTCAACGCCTCTAACAAGTCAGTCGAAATTTTTGAAGGCTAAAAAGACTCTTTCCGTCGTCCGCGTTCCTAAAATATGTGCAAATACATCCATTAGCTCTCGCAAGAGAGGAATGCTTTTGCGTTTTGTGCGTCTCTTAGGTCCAATTGGAAGAATTGTAAGATTTTTAGCTTGCACTACCGCCTTCAAACTCCCGTTATTAAAATATACTTAGCTTATCTTTCTGCTATTTATGTATAGGTCTGCATTTTGGTGAGTTTAGCGCGACCTCAAAAGCAAATGACCCAACACCTGCTCGCCTATCTGATGGAATTTCTTCAATATGAAAATTCATCAATAAATACCATTTACATCTTCTCTCCGACAAAATTTTTCGATGAAAAGACAAACTACTGTTACATCGCATAAGCCGTCACTTTATTAAACCAAAATCAATAATCTTGTATTCAGCATCCGGTTTATAGTAACGTGTTATCATAGACGAACGAATGATTATAAAAAAAAAAAAAAAAACAAAACAAAAAAATGTGTGTCATTGTACCATAAAAGTGTACTATGAACACGCATGACAAATACGCATAAGTGTAGTTATATGCGAAGAACGCATATACACCCATCATCCTTGAAAATTTGTTGTTACGTTAAGCCGACAAGTTTGAATTTATAGTAACTTTTTTTTTTTGTATTATGTGTTGTTTAAGAATTTCGAGATATTGTGAAAGACGCCTTTAAGAACGAATACACACAAAACATGCGAATGTATGTCAGATTTTAATGATTTATACTTTGAATTTAAATGCTTACTAAGATATTATCATTAAAAGATAAAATGCTTACAACTGTTATTGAATGTATTTCAACTGCACTTGCGAAACTTTATGATAGCTCCAGCATAGAAGATGAGGATAATATTTCTAATGGATGGTAAGTGAGTAAAATATTTTATTTAAAAATTGCAGGTTCATGAGGGGCATAATAATAACTAATGAAGGTGATTAGCTAATTCTACTCATATTATGATGATATGATATCACAATCCATATAATGGATTAATGTATTAATTAAGTGATTAGTGATTACTAAGTAAGGTTCCCCTGGAACTCGCCTTTGCATTAGTGCAGATATTCAATATTATACTGTATCACGATATAGAAACTTTTCACTGCATTTAAATAAACTTAAAGGAATATTGAAATAATTGCCGCTACGCATACACATGCAAGAAAAAAGAGGGAGAAATTTAAAATAATGCAATAAGTAAATAAAATGAAAATCACATAAGCATAAGCAATACATGAAATTGTTAAGTGACCAAATTGTTGCTTTCTGCTATGTCCCGATTTCTTTGCTATTACTTTTGCTGTTGATGTTGTTTCGTTTTTGTATTGTAGAGAGACACCATCACACTAGTATGTCTTGGTGGACTTTAATCGCGATTGTGCTTGAGGTGTACATTTTACTCAAGCGTTTATTAGCTGATAAACTAAACCAGATAAAATATAACATAAATACTACAACTAAAAAACATAGTTACTCGTTTTTCATTTTTTTTAATTTTTTCAGAAACATTTTTCTTTTCTTTTCCTTTATTCGTCTATAACTCTGTTTACGTATACAAGCACGTAGCAGTTCTTGCATAGATTTGGTATTAAATTATTACCTATACGTAATTCTAGTGTTGGGTGTGTTATGTTTCGATTTTTTCTTTTTATTTTCTTTTCTTTGTCTTCATTCTTGTTCTTTATTCGCCCATATGTTTGTAGGCAGGTAGTGTGTTGAAATGTTTATGATTCAACAAAGATGTTAGTTTCTTTTTCGCATTTTTCCATTGTATTGCATTGCATTCATTTGCGTTCTGTTGCGTTTTAAGGAAGTGCATACTGAAATGTTACTCTTTCTGTTACTTTGTATTTGCCTTAAAGACCCCGAAGGTCTTTATTGTGGCCTCTATTATGCACCGTAATTTAATAAAATAAAGATTTGTTTCGGTTAACACCCTTATTTCTTTCTAGAGTAAACATTTTTAGTTTAAAATGCACAAATTAACAACAACAAAATCGTTACCATAAACTGTAAACTATAAACCACATTAATGTGATTTCAAATCAGAAACACTTTTGAAGCCTTCAAGTTATTTTGCTATGACTTAAGCCAGACATTCTAGATAGCTCAATATTTTTCTTCTCCCCCTCCCCTTGCTTTTCTATTTAATGACAGACGTCTATGTGCAGATTCTTTTTTAAAGAATTTCTAGCAAATATTTTATAAATTTTTATTTTTTTTTTGCTTCTCCATTATGTATCTGGTATTATGTAACAAAATAAATTTATTTTTTTGCTTTTAAAGCCCGTCCCCTCGATTGATATATAACTAAGCTAGAATTCTGTATACGTTTTGTGGACGGACTGAAATCTTGTCTTCGTTTCTTTGCCTGTATTTTCTTCTAAGCTTTTAATTCACTCGCAGCTCCTTCTTCGGAGTCGCAAAGTTAGGCTCAGAAGTGGAAACGCGCGTAGTTTCATATAAGATGACGTGCTCGATCAGGTTACTTGGGTTGAGCTTTTGGCATAAAATATTTGAACGGTGATAAAGTTAGCCATTCGGAAGCATCCACGGGGCGATCCTTTAAGAACTTAAAAGGCTTAAAAGATGTATTTATTTGCAAAGAAAAAACTCTAAGATTGATACGAGGATTTGCGAGCATCAGACGTACGTTTTTGTTGATGTCTTCTGGTTAGAGTCGTGGTCCAATTTATCAAGTTTGGAAAGAAGAGTCCGTGGGGTATCTTATGGCGTTGTGTTCGGCCATCATCATGAGTGTTTTTGTTATGGTTTCTTTGACTTCGCTTCACTTTTGGGACCCGGAAGAAATAATCGCAAAGAAACACTCAAATAGCAATTTTGTTATAAAGCAAGTTTGCCAAGTCAAAGATTACTTGACACTGAATTCATACGGCAAGTTTTGATCGTCAGCTTATTGATATTACAGTCGAGAAAGATAGCTCGGATCTAACCACGTTAGCCATCACTCCTCGGAAAATTCTTAATATCATATTTTTGTGCTTGTATTCTTTACGCACCGTACGCTATTACATACCCAACAAAAAGCGGAAAATGCAGCAAGAGAAGGCAATTACGCAACATGAATTCTAACAGTCTAATGCTCTTAGTTTTTAATGACAACCGTTCCTTAATAACTTGATAAACATTTGACTAAACTATAAAATTTTGTATCTGTGCGGCATTAATTCCCTGTGTTTATTTTTATAACTTGTATAAGCTTTTATATCTACTAGTCATAAGTTAGAAAAGTATTTTGCGTCACCTGATGATTTCGTAGTTGAAAAAACTCAATAAAATATTTTTGGATTCACTTAGAATGATGAGAGATAAACTTTTTTATTATAGTGTTTTTTAATTAATACTCTTGAGTAAGTGATGAATAATAACAGTAAAAATAATAATTATAAAAAGGCTTGGAGAGTATTAGTGTGACAAATCTGGGACAATCTGATTCTGATATCTGATATTCTCGATTGCTACTCTGGCTTAAATATATTCCTAAATATATTCCTAGAAATTAAAAACTAAATAACTTTTTGTTAAACGTTATTACCCCGGTTTGATGATCTGAAGTTTTTTTTACCCGACACTACTTGTTTTGTTTTCATTTCGAAATATGCATTTTCTAGATGGACAACAAACGAAACCAAATTTCGTACTTGTGTAAATCATTGTCCGAAAAAGAATCGAACTTTTTAAGCCAATTGAAGCGACATTCCCTTCGCGCCGACGTCTTTACAAAGTGGCGAATACCGATTAGAAATTATATTGAGTGACAATGGGGAAGATCAAAGCCCATAACTTTTGGTAAATATAAAGATTATTTCAAAAAATATCTACAAGTGTTGAGAAAAAAGAAGCAACTAGGCTGAAAGACTCTTAAGATAATTATATAGAATTGAAAAAAAGCTTTGCTGAATTAAAAGTTGCGCTGTGAATACTTAAAAAATGATGCAATTAAAATTGTAAGTGCATGTGATATTTGCCGACATAAAAAATAGTTAAAAGTTATTTTCAGATGAGAAGACAATTATTTGTAAACCATATTACTGGACCCTCACTGATATGCTTAGCTACCCAATTAAATCGTGTGATGGTATTACTGGGGAAACATAATTAAGATACAAGCGTTTTACCGAGTACCACTGTTAACGAGTTTTACTTGAAACATTACTGACCTCCAAAAAAAAGTTAATGAAAGTTTTCTGGCATTTCCGGAATTGCTTAAACATCCGTACTACAAGCGGTATTAGCAAAGGGTAATAATAAAAATTCGGTCACTTCAAGCTTTGGAGTCATGCATATTTAACAAAATTCCTTCTAATCTTTTTAAAACAATGACTACAGTTAATATTCCTTTGAGTCAATTGTTAATTAATCAAACAATAGTACTTGCTTAAGAAACTTCCGTTCCAAGTAAGCTTAAGGGAAGGAAAACAAATTTCTTAGCGTAGAGTCTTTCAATATTATAGCATGGGTTTAATGAGTTATTAAATCCTCTGGCGTTTCCTTTGCGGAAACCTGTATCTGCAGTTATTCATATCTTTAGAAAGCTCATAAATGTTCAAAGACATGTGCAAAATATTTATCATTCAAACAATGAACGAACGAACAAACATTTAGCCTTTCAAACGCAATAGTCATAACATTAAAGTATAGGGAAAAGGAAGCTTACAAATTTCTTGATTTCCTCATACTTGACTTCTACCTTAACCTCTGCTAAGAAATGAGAATAAATGAATAGTAAAAACACTAGCAGCTTAAACCAACAACTACAATAAAAACAACGACAACAAACCGAACTAAGGTGCCTTGCAGTTGGTAATAGTAACAAAAAAAATAATAATAATAAAGAGAAGTAAAAAAAAAAAAAAATAATAGCAGAGCCTATAGTGGTGGTAACTGTATGCTCTTAAACTAAGTCAATCTTATTTTATATCCACTGATTTCATGGTTAAGCAAAGTAAAACAAGTCAACAACAGCTTGAGCATCAGTGGAACATTCTTCTCAAGCAATTCAAACTAAAACTAATACTTTTTATTGTGCGCGTGCGTTTCTAGGTACAACCTATCTACCAAACTAAGCTAACACTAACACTATTACTACCGGTTGTGCTCGTTCTAAAGCTGGATCTGTTAGAAGAAGATGCTTCCATTGTGCAACCAGTTTTTATTATTCTGGTATTCTTCGCCTTTATTTTGTTTTTGGTTTTTTCCTTTACAGTAAATTACAGCATCTCTCCGTTTAGACACAAAAATTACTGTGGGTGCTTTTGTCAAACAAGTTATAGTGCCTTGGAAATGTTACCTCCGCACCTACCGATTCCCACATCTTTTAGCATTTGTGTATTTTCAAAAGAATTTTTAATGTTTCTTCTTCTACACTTATAAGATTAACAGTTATGCAGTTAGTTTTGTTGCTTTTTTTTGCTGTTTTTCTCTTAATAGCCATTGGCATAGTCAAGGCCTGCCGGTTTAGGTTTTCATTTACTGTGGAGGTATTTTTTTTTTTTTTTGTATTCATTTGCTTAAGCACTCATTCGCTTTTGCCTTTACTGGTTCTCTTGATCTGTCTTTTACCTTTTAATTTATATTTATACTTTTCGTTGTCGTTGTTTTTATGTGATGCTTTCTATGATCTTTTTTGTTTTTGTTTTTTTTTTTTCTTTTTGTGCCAACTACCAGTTTTCATAGCAATGTTATATGTTGGCTCTTATTTAACTCAAAGTGATTGTTGTTGTAGATAGATTTTAAATAAAAAAAATAAAAAAATCGCTTAACGGTTAATAATGAATTTTAAATATTTAATGACTTTGTAAAACTGTGAATCACATCGTTCGTTGTTGAGCATAACAAAAGAAAATTAAAAGACTTAAGCAACAAACTTGATAATTTAAGTTCATTAGACTTTATAACTAGGACTTGGAAAAACATTTACTTTTCACAACAGAGACCACAAGTACTTTATTTATTTATTTATTTATTTTTAAGCATAGAATGCTTTACAAATTCTCTTAACATAAAAAGTAATAATGTTTAGAACATTTTTTCTTTACATTATAGAAAGGTGTCAATAGGTTAACTAAAGATGAGAGTCATTACCGTTTTTCTATTTATTTTCCACTTTAATTAAAGAAGCTTTAGGAAAAGAAACATTGCAAGTATTTTTTTGTAAGCAATGACTGTTCATACAATAGAATTAAACATAACCTGTACACTTTTTGAAATTCATTTTTTAAAATTATTTTTCACTTCTTGCGCGAGATAGTTTATGACTTGCTTTAAGACATGTTTAGTTCTTTAATTTTTTGCATCTAAATTGAATTCTCGGCCAATTTGAAAACTAATTGATTAACAAAGTATGCATATATCTTTAAAAGATTGTGACAGAAGGAAGCGAATGAAAGACTTAGAATCCTCCGTAAGAGTAAGATGCCATAAAAGTTGTGATACAAGGATATATTAATTGTATGCAGATGCAACACCCAGAAGGGTTTGAGATGGGTCCATCTTCCACTACACCGACGGATTCAGCATCACTTTTTGAATCGACTTAGGCTTGTCTGTCCGCCAATTTATATGAGTTCTTGTGCTCAACCTAAAGGTCACAATATTTGAGATATTTTGATAAAATTCGGTAAACCGACATTTTTCGTTCAAGAGCAAACGCTGTTGGAAATGGTTCGGATCGGATCATTTTTTTGATCACTTCTCATATAACATACATAAAAATTATAAATTGCGTTCGATCGACGCCATTTTACACATTTACACTTTGAAAAGCATTCATGAATATACATTTTTTTCGCAATATTTGCCTTAGCCCTAACCTGCATATTGTCTACTATTGTGGACTTGCTTGCAGGTAAACGAAGCCCATTTTATAGCATAGTCTTTAACCACAGATTAAAAATGTCATTTAAGAAGTTTCAGCCTGCCATACGAATTATTGCGACGAAGACAAGAGGAGGCAAAGGGATTAATATGGATGGATTGATTCGGAGCTTTACCTCAAACAGGAACAGGAATGTATACGTTGCATGCGAAAAGCTTTACTTTCCGCTTTTCTACTCCGTACACTACTTGGTCTACAGGGTGCAGTACGCTTGTTTAGTTGTTGGCACCAACGAGCGCGTATTGAAATAGGACGTCTTCTTATTATACCGATCTATTCACAACAATTTTTTACTGGTTTTGAAGCCACACTACGCGTATATATCCAAGCATTTTGATGACATCGAAAGAAGAAATCGAATTTCTTTTAGGACCGTTACGCATATAAGGCCTTATTTTAAAGATGTTCTTGTATTCTTAACCAAAACTTGATTTAAATAGAAAAAATTTTTTGAACCTTGTCCTTGACAGGTCGCTTTACAAAAAATAAGACTCTATAAGGCAACAAAGACTTTTATTATGAAGACGTTATTATGAGAACTGTGTTCAATTTGAACTTCGTCGGTTTAATTTTCGTAGCTTCTGCATTATAAGAATTCTTATGGAATGTAAACCGTTATATTTGATATTTTATTAAGAAATTCGGTAAAGAATTGTATTAAGCGACGTAATGTTAAATAGTTAATGATCGCCTTTACCATACTATCGGCTGTAACGTTTTAATTTGTGTTCAACATAGAGAGGATAGTAGTTACATGAATATTCTTCATTAATTCTTTCTTCATTTTTCGTCAGCGATCTTGTTATAAGAAGCGAATGCGAGCCATAAAAAATTAAGTTCGAATGTAATTTCGATGCTTATGTGTTCTACATAACAACATCCTGTTTAGTTCACATACGGTTAATTGGCAAATGCGTCCTCTATTGATTTAACCTCAAATGAAATTTACATCTTTTTTCTAATATGATAAACACACACTTTTTGACATGAAAGGAAAATTTAACCGATTGTGAGCTTATAGTTTTTTAAAGTTGGTTTTCATCATTTTTTTAGATATCTTGTAAAAAGCAACATTATACGAAAATTCATCTCGTTGCGAAATCTTTAGCTCTTAACTATATTTTGAACTTTCCAAAGAAGATCGATATTTTTAATCAGTCATAGATATATTTTCATTTAATTCACATATGGCATAGCTCGCACTTATTGTAAGTAGAGGTTGTAGGTGTTCATGTAGTTGAGGTGTTGTAGGTGTTCATGTAGTTGAGCTTGTTTTAAACTTTCTTCATGTTTCTTCTAAACCAATAAGTTCCTGATGATCCACATTATGTTCTAGTTTCGCTTTGCTTTTTCAATCTATTTAAAAATATAAAAAAAGCTTGCAGAAGCTAGCAGAAGCTTGCCCACAAAACGTAAACGATTACATATCCAATAAAAAATCACTTCTAAATATATTTATAATTTATGTCTTGTTAATGTCTTAATTATGTCAAACTTGGTCGTTTTGCATGTCAAAGCGGCCGCTCACTTCTTTTTTTTTTTTAATATACAAAAAATTTAAACGATATAATTAGGTCTTGGAGAAGAGAGAAAAAAAAAAAAAAGAGAAAAAGCAAAACTAGTAAAGAAATTTCAAGTGCTCACGTACGTAAAGACCTATTTTTAGGATAACTAAAAAAAAAAAAAAAAACTGGAATAAAATAATCTGCATTTTGCTACAAATCACTTATGCGTGCCAGCAGGCGCTTAATGGGCAACATATGTATATTAAATTATAGTTTTGTTTTTTGTTTTGTTCTATATTTGCTCTCTGCCTCTAGCTGTGCCATGCTATGCTCAAAAGCAACTCACCAAACATGACATTTGGCACACTTGTTGTGTTTTTGTAGTTTTTCAGTTCAACAGCAATATATACGTATGTACAATGTACACCGACATCGCAGATAACTGAACATAACTGCACTAGAATAGGCATAAGCGAATGGGTGTGTGTGTGTGTGTGCGCATGTGTATGTCCATGTACGTGTTAGTGAAGGAAATAAAAGCAACTGATATTGTTTTGTGTTCAAAAACAAAAGAGCATTAAATCTTTTCCTACAAACAATATATCAAGTAATCTGTGGCCCTAAAGCGAAAGTGTGTTGTTTTTTTGTTACTTTGTTTTTGTTTTTATTTTTCTTTTGCAAGTGCCTTTTGTGTATGTGCGTCAGTCAACTGACAATTTATTATTATTATTTACGGGAAAAATGTATTAATGCTTATATTGCGGATATGAGAAATGATTCTTTGAGTGGAATACGCCGGTCCATGTAACTATGTCTTGTAGCTTAACACTTTAACTCTGCTTGAAGTTGTTAAACTGAAGAAATTTGTTTATTTTATCCATGCAATCCAGCGAAGAATCACAGCACGCATAAAAACACTTTAACGTGATTTTATTTTAAATTTTCTCTTTCCTCTCTCTCTCTCTCGCTCTCGTTCTCGCTCTCACTTCTATAAAGCGTTTTATTATTATTATTCTGGCTATTTAAATATTTTCTCATTGATTTTTCAAAAATTTATTGTCCTTCTTAGCGTGCAACGATCTTGTCAACAAAACAATGCGTACGAGTAAATATCAATAAAGGAAAAGTGTGCTTTTAATTTCAGGGTCATAGCTGCGTGATAATGCCTCTTAAACCACAGCTAACAAAGAAATTGAAGACTTATTTCTCTGAAATATATTTAAAGCAAATATTTACTAATTTAATGAGCATAAAGTCCTTAGCTAATAAAACACTTCACTTGAACAAGTCTGATGACTATTTTCAGACACAACAAGCATTGTCGACATTTAACTTAAAGTGAAGCCAAGGACAATATATCTTGTAACAGACCGGATGAATTTCTAGCTTAGTGTTGTTGACAGCTTTCTGTCACAGTTGTTTCTGGGTTTCTTTGGTTTTTCGCTTTACACTAAAATTTCTTGGAATTTCTTTCGTTTCAAGTTAAGTTACTTTGGTTTATCTCATTCTGCTTGTTTTCACTTTAACAATTTTTAAAATTTAAATGATTAAGCGAACTTCACATATACATTAATATTATGTAGACTTTTTCCTTTTTTTTTAAATACCTTAACTGTTAACGATTTCGAATTGTGTTGGTTCTCGTGGATTCCTTTTTTCAATTTGTACATTTGCTTACCTGTAAATAGTAAAAAGAAAATAGTTGACTTTAATTGTATGTTTAACGAAATCTGAATGGAATTTGCAAAGTTTTTACTGCACGTTCAGTTGCAGTAACAGTTTCGCTGCTAGGCTTGTTGCCTATCCTACTTATATTGATAATCTTTGCTTAGCCTCTTTTATGAGTAAATAAACACAATAGTTGCACAACAACAATGTCATATCTACATTACTTGTTAGCGTTCAAGTGTAGTAAACGTCAATAACCTGACCAAGTAAGACTAGAGACAAGAGAAGAGACTGAAATTCAAACATTCGATCATTGATAAAACTTTAATTTTTTCAAATTTACAAAACCGAGATGGACAACTAAAATCTAGCCCGTATAGGAGGTGTAGAAATAACTCCTTATCATGTTTTTTAATAGAGGGAGTTTTGTTTTTTCATTGTTATAAGTTATTCACACGATGTTATGAACCTTTGAGTAAGACGAACAATGTGCAAAAGAAAAAGCAACAGTAAAACGGGATAGCGATTTCTTTCCACGAATACTTCAGCACCCTGAGCCATTAACAACCATAACAGAATATGTGAAATGGCATGATATCAATGGACAAGATGATATTCTGATGATGATATTCGAACTGGATTGTGCAATACTGTACTTCCCGTTTTAGTCCTTAAACGCTACTCCTCTCAGTAACAATGCTTTCAGGAGGATCGATTCGAGCAAGACTTCTGTACTTATTCCACCCATATGACGATATCCAGAAAATAGACACTCCTGTGGATGGCCTGAAAACATCTGATGTTGTTTCGGCACAGATATCATATTTTTCCACAAAGATGAGAAAGATATGATGCTACGAGTAAACCCTTATTCCCACTACAGAAGTGAAAAGAGACGTTTTAAAATTTTATCTTCAAGTTTAATCCTTATCTCCCAATTAATAATTTGACAGTTCATATGACAATTGTCAAATTTATTTAATGGTATCATATTCCTCCAGCTCATCCTGGATATAAGTATACATAAATGGTGTGTCTAAATCTACCATGAGGTGTATTTTGACACCTTATCGATCCCTTGTCATATAACTTTCAATCTTTAATAGAGTTGGACATTTGGACAAAACAGGGGACAGTTGGACAAAAGAAATATTATGGAGGGTAAGGTGGGCAAAGGAAAAAAGCTCGTGACCAATATTTCGATATCGAAAGGTATAAGAAAACTATATGCAATATCAACTACGTTTTTTTTTTGTCAAACTATGACTATTTCCATTGCTTTTACAAATCAGTATTAAAGAGAGATATGCCAAAAGACTTGCTCATTGCATATAATAAATGTAAGTAAGCTAAGACTTTTATTAAATGTAAAAATAAATAAAACGGTTGCACTGAAAGTGCGTAGGACGTGGCTTGTGCGTGGAAACGAGTGACAGCCTGCTGCGGCCAAGTCTGGTAAATCGGTAGGAAAATATATTCTATGGAAGAGCTTTAGTCATTTCATTAAATGAATTTGCTGTGTGCTCGAAGCTTCTTGCCTTTGGTTTTAATGCATACATCATATTGACCCTAAAATTTCGAAAGGCAACGTAGACTAATTTCTGCGTTAATGTTTTGAGTGTAACTAAGAAAAAGAAATTGTTAAGGAACCCAAACCAGTAATCGGTCACTAGTAAAAGCATGCATGACATTGGTACTTCTGGTACATTTGCTTTTGCACACGATTTTGAGACTGAGATAACAGCGCATCGATTACGAGTGCCATAAAAATGCTTCTTGATATCTACTTTGAAAAATTAATAAGGAATCACTCTTACATCTAATGTGTTTAGAGCAAGCATTTACTCGACCTGAACGTCTAAACGTTCGGGTCGATGCTATGTTCCAAACCCCCATACTTTTGTCAACCCAGTAGTTTCTTTTACAGTGTTAAATACATTTTTACGCTTCCCGTGCTTTGAAACCTTTATCTATTGCAAACTTTTCATTGTAATTGACTAACAATTTTAACCGAATAAAAATGGTGAGCTTAATTAAATATATTTCCAGAATTAATTTCCTCTACAATTGTGAATTTTCACACGGTGGCGAAGCTTTAAAAATTCTTTTTTGCGGAAATCTATTAATTTTTTATTTTACATTTATACATAGATGTAGTGCTACTACCATACTAACGGACGAATTTGTGCTTATGTTATGAAACTATTTACCGCTAAAAACATTAAGTAGCACTCAGATGCTATTTATTCTAGTAGAACTGCTTGTGTCCGTTCAAAAGGATATAAAAGCACACTACTACTACTGTATGTGATGAAATTTTAGAAAGGGGCAGCTAAGCCTACGGATCGTAACTTGTTTACGTTTGTTGATGTGTTGTGTTATGTGTTGTGGTTTAATAAGCTTTAAGTTTTGAAAATTGCATTTCAAACAATGTTGTTAATGGCTGCCATAAATCATCGATTATAAGATTTGATTTATTTCCTTCTCGATTTGTTTTCTCTTCAATTAAAGTGCCAATAAATGTGTTATGATAAACTCAATTGTTTTTCTGTTTCTGTGTTAACTGTTCAACATATGCTTGAGAGCATATATACATCTGTAAACATACAAACGTTGGTTTGTGGAGTTAAGAGCAAAACCAAACTAAAATAAATGGCTTTATAAAGCAATAGCATAAGTAACAAACACTAAAATTGTACCAAAGTAACAGAAGCAGAGTAGAGGAAAAGAAGCTGTCTTCTTGTAAAAACAGTATTAAAACATGAACATGAATTTTATAGGACCATATAATACTTAGTGTAGCATAACAGAAGGAAGGAAGGCAAGCAACAAGCCACTCATCTAGCCGGCCAGTTAGGTAAAGAAGCTCTTGCTTCGATCCGTTCGATCAAAAAAAAAAAAAAAAAAAAAAAAAAAAAAGAGCAGAACTCTCAATAGCTTACACACACGGTGGTCGGGTACTTGTGTGTGAATGCCACTGATTTTTTCCTATAAAAATCCAGATGTGTTCTTTAATAGTTATCCCGGCATTCATATGGTCCGGTTGGTTGATTTTTTGTTTGTTTTCCTGTGTTGGTCGCGCTGTCAGTCGGTCGGCTGGTCCATTGTGAATTGTTTGTGTACAGAAAACACATAAACGATATGAATGCTACAAATAATCACTTGAATGGTTTTTTCCAGGTTTTCTAGTATACAAAAAAAAAAAAAAAAAAAAAAAATGAAAATGAAAATAACACAGAAAACAACGCCAGACAATAAATTGTTAACAAGATTCGAGTGGTGTGTGTTTCGGTTGTTGTGTTTTTTTTCTTTTTTTTTAAAGAGACACATTTTAATGAAAAGTTGTTTAAAATGAAACCTAATTTATTCAGAGCCAACATTCAGGAATCACAAGCGAGAGGTGAAAAGAGGAAGAGAGGCCGCGAGAGCGTAGAAACGAAGAAGAATAGAATAAAGAATTTAAGAACCAACCAACCAACCAACCAACCAACCAACCATCAACGTAAGTTTGTAATTGGATTAAAATTCCATAAAAATAAATTAAAGTCATGAAAATCGCCACAAAATTCTGGAATGCAGGACAACTTAAAAAAGCTCTATCAACTCGCTAGATTCTCCTCAATATATCTTTACCACTTTGTCTGTCTACTTTAAGTTTTTCTTCTTCTATTTTTAACCATAATTAACACCTTACAGCGTGTATAAATGATGCCCAAGTAAAGATCATTGCAGTGTGTGTTGTTACTGTTATTATTGTCGTTGTTGTTTTTATTGGTATTGTTGTTCTCTGTGTAGTAGCGATCGATTTCTGGTCAGTTTCTGGTTTCTGGTTCTTACAACTACACAATGTCAATGATAGCGATTTACATTCTTGCCGACATATGCCGCTGTAGCGTTAAAGCTAGAAGAGGAAAAAAGAAAAAAGCAGAGCAGCGCCATAACGTTGTGTCATTTGGTATCACCGACACAAAAATCTCCATTTCATTTCTGATAAGTGTTGATCATGTTTGTCTGTCTTCTTATATATCTGTCTGTCTGCCTGCTTGCAGGTACGCGTGGCTTAAGTTTATTTTAAACTCTAAAAAACTCAGTAAAACGCAAATATTATAAAATTTGAAATTTATGGCGCCACATATTATTTGTGATATGTCTTTTTTGATAGTAAATCTGCCAACATATTCTCTTTTTGAATATTTTTATTTGCAGAGATAATTTTCTGCGATTAAGTTTTAAACTACATATGATAGTCTTTTTTTTTTCTAAGCAGGCATCTATGAGCGTTAAGTTTCCGCTTATATAAATAAATCACCACCTGTCTCGGTCCCTTCACATAACTTTCTTAATTTATTAGTCACTTCCATTGCTTAATTAATGATAACCTCGCTTGAAAGCAAACTTTTCCAGCTCATGTACGTAGGTCACTATTTATATTTTTACTTTTAGCACCACAAAGTGGAAAGCTCAACATTTCTCACCATAATCTGCGTCAGAGTATTTTGTCATTTGAGCGCTGGTTATTTTGCTTACATTGACTTGCAAATTGTGCCTCAACGAAAAAATGGAACTGAGTAGTGGAAATTTTCGTGCGATTATTTTTAACGACTTTCCATCAAACACCATCCTTCACTGCTGTCAAAGGCTGGTATAACGAGTAACATCGTGGCCACCATCGATTACAAAGAAAAGCCGTGAACGTCGTCCGACGTCAGTTATTGCGCCAGCAAACATTGACGCTAAGCAAAAGCTACTAACGCAAGATTGTAAAGCAAGGTACAGCGAAATTAAGGCAACCTTGGGCATTAGTTCCATCAAAATATGTAGAATATTGCATTACAATTTAGCCGTTAAAAAGGTTTGTTGTCGTTGGCTCCCACATAATTTGACTAAATCCTAAAGAGATACTCATGCCGATTGGAGCAACCAATGCAATGGTGAAAAAATGCATTGGCTATTTACAAGATCGTAGTAGCAAAAGAATCATGGATGACACAGACAGTAAACAGGAGTCGACTCTATGGGTGTTTCAAGATTAATGGGTGTTTCAAGATAATGAAAATAGTTCACGGACTTTAAACAAATGGTTGCTTGTTTTTTTTTTTTTTTTTGAAAACTAATCATGCAGCAAAAGTAACTTTAAAGGAACATAAAACGATACACAATCCTTTGCGGGAAGTCTTTCTTGACTAACAATCGGCTATTTAAATATCCCCTCCCTATTTCGTCTACATTCGGTATCTAATGAATTCTTTTTGTGTCTGAACGTCAAGCATAAATTGCGTGGACAACGATTTTCGTCGCTAAAAGAAGCCGTTAACGTGTTCGAAAATCCTGTTTTCATCTCAAGCGGAATGGGAAAAATGTTACGACAAGTGGTTCGAACTTTCGCAAAAAACTATACATCAAATTTTAATTACGAGTTACTGTTTTTTCATAATTGCGCTAAAACTGTGAATAGGGCGCTAGTTATGACAGCATTTCGACGCCTTAAAGGACCCTTAAGTTCACCAAACCCGAAACTTTGGCAATTATTTCATGACTGTTTTGTGCTTTCGTTCTGTCTTTCCATATGTTTGCAAATGTCTTTGTACGCGTCCCCTCCGCAAGTTTTATCGGCATGCATTCATACATTATAACCGTAATCTTTTTATTACCCATGTTTTTCGACCGCGATCGGGAAGCAACGGTGCATTAAGTCTCAAGTCTCATCGACAGTTAACACATCGTTCATTAAACCAATTTCTTTGGTGCAGGTTTTGATCGCACACGACCAAAAAAATTCTTTTGGTTTTCTTATCAGGCAACAACTTGAGTACACCTTTTGCCACTGTTCAGTTTAATGTTTGTGACCGCTTGCGCAAGAAACAAATGAGCTAAACGAAGCTGCCCGGGAAATCCATTGTTTAGTTTCCTGGGTGTGTTGTCCATACATTAGTCATTCAACCTATACTTCTCAAGCAGTGTTTCACTTCCCATCAAGTGTCAACAAAACCGATATAATTAAGGAAAAAGTCAGACTTTTCAACTTGCTCTTATTAACAATTAACGATTTCAATAAATCTTCGAAATCTGGTGCGAAGTTTCTTAGGGTTCACTACGTTATTTAAATCTTTTATTGAAATTATCAAAGAAAATTTCCCGTGGCTGATCTTTTGTTCTCATACCGGTTTTTCTATCTGCTTCCTCGTATGTTGTCTTTAAATTATTGACGACGAATTGCATTATTATGCTTTTAACATCTGATTGGCAGTTAGTTAAATTCAAGTTTCATTAGCAAAGATATTCACTACACGTTTAAAAGGCTTTTTCAGCAAAACACCTGACGTAACTTATCTTATAAATGAGTTCTCATTGATGCTTGACCATGAATTAACAGTCGATATGCTGAATGTTCAGCATTTGTTGAAAATCATTCCAACAAGAAATATTTTTTCTTTTGCTTCATGTAAAAGATATTTTCACTGTCTTTCGTTTAGTGTTTACCAAAGTAAGCGACATTTTCTAGTTGTAACGTATTAAACTTCCGAGTCTTATCACTTTTGATTCAATGTGCCAAGCCATTCAGGTTATATCCGCTACACGTGTGATGATTAGGAAGGATAGGATTTAACTATGTGATAAAAATGTGTTATTATGTAAACACTATCGCTATTCGAATTAGGTTTTTATTTTCTTTTCGAGTTAAAAAAGTTGTTAACAATAAACAGCCGGATGTGACTGGTTGCCACGGGCAAACAAGTTCCGCATGAGTAGCCGAGCGAGAATGGAACGACGTTTGCTAGGACATTATATGCGAGTTGAAATCTCAAAAGCGGTAGTAGCTATAGTGAAAATTCAGTCGATAAAAGCCTAACACTTCCCAATTGGACACACACCCAATAGTCTGCGGTCATCACCTCTCTACATCTATCTCTTTTCAAACTCCTTTCTCACTCTCACTGTGTTACGCGAATAGTGGACATATCCAGAATGATTGGTCATGTTAAAAAAAAAGAATAAGAAGTCACGGACAAATCTAGTCGGGTCTTAGGAGTTTGTGAGAAGCAAGTTCCTGACTTATTGTCTCTCGATAGCTTCACAGTATTGAGTATAAGAAAATTGTGGACTCAAAACGTCTTCTTCCCTCTTGCATATTAAGTGAGTGGGCTGCGAGAAGGCATTGCCCGATTCGGCTTTCCTCTCTTCCCATTTATTATTCATATAAGATTTGAACAGGATGTGAACGTACAAGGACACGCCTTATGTATTATCGCAAACAAAAGAGCATTGTTTTTATTGCGATATCGGGAAATATGACCCCACCCCATGAGCGTGAGCTTGGCTAATGAGTGATCAACATACCACTTTAAAGAAAGAAAACATTCGCTAGCGAAAATTATATAAGCGAAGAAGTGAAATTGATGTAATGGTGGCCACATACAAAATTAATTTAGTATGCATGGCATTAAGCCAGTGGGTGACTCACGTCGACAAAATTATGCGTAACTACTAAAAATACATAAAATCTTAGTTTGTTGATGACATCAAAGTGTTCAACCAAATAATTTGTATGGACTTCTTTGCTTATATTCTTTTATAATGATTGTAAAAAGAAAAGAAGAAAACGAAAAAGAATCATAATACCAAAAGAGACACCTAAATCATATTATTATTGACAGAATAGCTTCTTGATGTCGTGGGTTTTCTTTCTTGATTCTTTTACCTGAATTTCCGGCGGAAAAACAAACAACAAGTCAACACTCTTTATGTACATATAAATAAGTGTTATAGTCTTTCTTGAATCGTATAAGCATTAACATTCATGCTTAGCAGCAGTTGAATGCCTCGCACACACAACACATTGCTTTTAGCTAATAAGTTATATTAGCCTTCGTCTTACACGGCTACTCTGCGCCGCGAATTATTAATTAAAGCCTGCAAAGAAATGCATTAAAAAAAGAAATTCTTTTACTGCTTGTCCTAAAAAAGTAAATGTTGTGTGTGCGCAAAAAAACAAAAAAAAAGCATTTGCTGTCATAATACTTTTAATCATATCCGTTGGATAACTGCAAGCTTTACTTCATTGCTTGCTTCATTAGTTCTGTACATGGATTCATTCACTGTTATTTTAAATGTAATATTTTTAAAAGGTTTATTATATATATCATTACATAATAGGAAAGTGTGTACAAAATATTTCTAGTTTTCAGCCGTTGGCTTTTATATGACTGCTTTCTTGCCATTTTGTTGAATCTTTGTCCGAACACTTTAGAGTTCTGCTTTTCATTGCTGACATTATTAAAATAAAAATCTAAACAAAACTCTAAGCACTTACTTAAGAAGAGCCAAGTGTTTCGAATACGTATGTATGTATATATATATATATATATATACGTAATGCGTTTTATCTTCACTTAAAACCACACGAAAAGTATTTTAAGGGGTATACATTTACAGTTTAGCCATTTGGTTGGCAGTTGAAGGTGTAAATATTTTCAGTATTTATGGGGTTCATAACTACTTTCATAACATTCTGACCAAGCCATAAACGAGGATGTCTACGCTCACTGATTACCGAGGTTATTACGGATTTGCATTACGGTTCAGCTCACTTCAGGAAAGCTAAAGAAATTCAATATGATCTTGAATAATCCGGAACTTATACATGGATTAATGGGTCCTTTTGTTAGATGTCGGTTATATTTCAAGATGAGATGCAAAATATCGTTACCGACCGAACAGGCAAATTTATATTTAATTTCTTGATATCAAATGACACATAGAATGCCGAATGGTGATCTTTACTAAACTAAAGTATATTCGAACATACACACACAAACGCACCGGAAGATGTCCAAGAAAAACTCCTTCAGAAATGATTAGAAACAGTAATGATTGGGTTCTAGTTAGTTTCGGATAAAATTATGAGGCAAAGGGTTTATCGTGAGTTTTGTGTGCGGAAATCATAGGAAATACGTTCGATGAAGTACATGAGTGTAAGAATTGTCTTAATTCATTTTAATTTTATCTTAAGGGAGATAGATAAAGGCTTCCACGTCTGTATTCTGTATCTTGGATTTTCGAAGTAAAACGCGTTGTAGTTGGTCATCACGCCTCATATATGTATTCAGCGGAAATGCGCCTTTCCAACTTTTTCTCTGGCAAAGTCGTTAGCATAATATCGCCGTAAGGCCGTCGTAAAAAAAAAATGTAAGGGGCAGCTCATGGTGATTACGTCAAATCTGATCTCTTTGAAATGAACTCAAAGCATGGTAGGCCTTACTTTTCACAAAAACGTAAATATATTGCTTGAGAAAGGATGAGTGAAGGAAGAAACAGCGATAGGGAGAAAGAAGGTATAGAAACTGAACTTCTGCTTATTTGCTAGGGAGAAATCCTCTCATAATTTAACTGTCAGCGAAAATAGGATAAACTGAGGAATAAAATCGACTGGTTAAGAAAACTAAATTTTGCATACTGCGTTTTGTCAGGAAAAAATAAAAGAACAAAGGGCTTTTTCAAGATACCAGTGCCAAGGCATAAGAAAACTTGGTCTAGTTGGTAATAATCGTTTAAAGCTTTGTAGATTAAATTAAGCAGAGAAGTTTATCTGATGATGCCACTACTGATTCAGTTCGCACATCCCGCATTCAAAATGTTATTTATAAACGAGCATAGGTACTAAGTATGCGGAAAGATGAACTTATCGTAATATGCCAATTTTTTGGTGGCTAATGGAATTTCTTTTGCATCTTTGCAAAGCTTCGAAACTCACTTGACCACATCATAGAAAAAGATCACATAATGTGGTTGAATAAAAAGTATATAAATAAAAAAAAAAACGAAAAAAAATTCACCAGCATGATTCTCTGTAACTAACCATGGCTAGCACTAGTTTAAAAGTCTCGTGGGTTTTTCGATGTTTTTCTTTTGCATTTTTTTCGTAGCATATTTTCATACAAGTACCTAAACAAACCAATAAAACAAGAAGAGTAGACAAAGTCAAAGAACTACATTTTTACTAGTTGCGAATACACGTACACACACAAACACAAGCACACAAATACATACAAACATTCGAACATAGATATACGAAAGACCGCGTTGCAACTATTCAATCGTTGATAGGTATGTAAGTGCGTTTATGTATGTGTTAGTGGCCAATAGAGGTAAAAAAGATACACACAACTCAGCAGTCATCGATAATAACGTTGATGTTAAGATGTCGATTCTGATCACTTTGTTGTTTGTTGGTGTTGTTTTTTTGTTGATTTGAGTATTAATGAATATACAATGTACGTATGCATGGACGATGCGATGCACTGCGCAGCCAACCGATGATCATCACAAATGCAGTTGATTTCAATTATAATGATAATAATGTAAAAGTTCAATCGCTTGTTCTTTTCATATTCTATATGTCCGTCTGTGTGAGTGTGCTCGTGCATTGTGCATAGAACGCAAGATAAAGTAAAGCGAAGAGATAGAAAACAATAAGAAGGAAGAAAAAGAATAAGTTACACATACCTAATAGCATAAAAGATGATAGAAATAGAAAATCTTCTTCTGGTTGTTTGTGCATTTTTGTTATTGTTGTTCTTGTTCTTTTGTATTTTGTTTGAGACTTGAGGTGATGAAGCATAAAGAAAGGCAAAAATTTTCTTGGATGGAATTTTCTGATTAATATATATATTTTTTTCCATTTTGTGGTTGTTATAAAAAAAAATATTTTCCTTTTGCTTCTGTCAGATCTGTAACATTTTCTTTACGTACGTGTATATGTGTGTATGTGTATGAGTCTACGCACGAATTCGCGCAAAAACCTAATCATACTGGTTTTATGTCGCAGACGGACTACTATACAGACATAACATTCTACGACCGAGATTTTACTCGTTTTATATTAAACGCATACTAGTTTTGTTTTGATGTAAGCACAACGAACTATCAAAGGCGGCTAATATTGCCTTCTATTCATGTCGCTGGGGTTTTGTTCTTTTTTTTTCACTATTCTGTAACAATCTAATGCATGTTGTTACCTCTTTTTGAATTTTTATTTCATTTTGACATGAACTTGACACAAAACATTTCATATTAATGAATGTGGGTATCGGTATGTGAACATGTATGTTGTATACGTTGTCTGAGTTCTTCGTAATTCTTGCTCTTAATGTTTTCGAATAAATTCAAACGGAATTTCTTTGATATCCGTAGAAAGTATTTCAAGGGGAGCTTGTCTCTCTATTGCAAGCCCAATGATGAATGTAGCCTTTAATATTTTTTCCTTAGAACATGCTGCGAATATAAGCATTGGATGTAGTCTTGTTCCGTTACGTTCGTAAACATCAACTATTAAAATGTTGTCTCCGATTAAGTTGATCATGTAAAAAGCGGCATTTTAAAGCTCGAAGTCCTTCGCCAAGATGAAGGTTACACTGAATAAGAATCTTCCCTTGAAACGAAAGCAATAATGAAAATGATCACTGTTGTCGGAGGCTTGCCGTTTGCGCTGTCACAAAGCTTTAGATTGTAAACTGAACAAATGTATAATTAAATATACGAATAAGGCGACTAATGTTTTGTAAGTTGTTAAGGAGTAATGAGTAAAATGTTCCGAAACTAATGAGTAAAGTGTAAGCATTCGTCATTTTTATTAAACCCAGTCGTATGTTATTTAATCACACACAATTTCACAGCTATTCTAAGGAACAAGAAACATTGATTCTATGAGGCAACAAATCTATTTACTCTTCTGTGGCCGTTTCTCTACAAAACAATACTTATTATCAACAATTATTTTAATCGATGACGGATATGTGGTCAAAGCTTCCTTTCGTGTGTCAGTGGATCAGCACTGACCAGTGGTGCCATTTCTAAGAAAATGGATGCTCACAGCCTCAAAACACCAATTCCTCGTTTGGCGTATTCATATTCATATTCGCTTAGCAAGACTGGCAATATGTTGAATATTTCTTCGAAGTAAGAGTTTTCTTTTAATAAAAAAAGGAAAAGAAAACGACGAGCTCTTCTTTGGTAAGCGTAGGAGAGAATTGACTGAGGTCAGAGTAAAAGCCGCAAAGCAGTGATTACATTGTTCTTTTTGTTAACATTAACGTTCAGCGACCAAACGGAATGGGATGAAAATGTTCCCAACAAAATTTCACAAACCACTCCCGGCGCAAAGAATCGTTTAAGATATTTCCCACGTCGCTTCTTATTTCGTATATATTAAGGCACATTCAAAAGTCCCCGTGGTTTTTTCGTCGAGTTGGAGCTGCTTTTTGTAGTCTGCTCTTTTCAAATGACTCCAAACTGTCACGTGATTGATGTTTAGTGCCTCCGCCATTTCCTGACAGTTTGCATGCCGGTCTTGCTCTACCAGTTGCAAAATTTCATCGGCTTTTTCAGCGTACACACACATAGCGTATTTTCTCAGATAATTCACTCCACACCAACCACGAGGAATCTTCAACATGACCTAATATTACACGGTACATCACTTGTGCACAGTATAGTCTGTGCGAACGTATGTGTAACACCCAAAATGCTCTAACATTGTCTCATCTTTTATTAAATCAATCTATCATCGGCCTGCCTGCCTGCTTGTCTGCACGTCTGTCCGTCTGCATATCTCATGTCTATCCATGCTTATTTGTTCACAATTTGCATGTCGCAATTTTTGCGATGTTTTAACGAAATCTAATTTACTGATATGTTTTGGTCTGATTAAAATGAATTGAATCGTACCACTATTTCTAAAAGTCGCCGTATTTGCAAAATATCGTTATATGATCGGACGAACCAACTTTTCGATTCCTCTCCCATATACGTGTTGCTACGAATATTAAGCCTTGATATCCCGAACAGCTCTAATTTTTAATATTCGATGGTCAAAATCGGTCTAAGTAGTATTTCGACGTAGCAATTAACTATATCAAATTACAAGTACAACCCTTATACAAGGGTTCTGAACGACAAATACGCTTCTAGATGGAAACAACTTGAAATTTTTGATACCTTATCACGGAAATAAATCAAGAATTGTACGAATAGTTTAATAGACAGTCTATGTCGCTACGTGTTTCGAATGGATTTATTATGGAAGAAAAATATTATTCTAATAAATAATCGGATAGAAAACTCAGAGATGTTTACCTTGAATACTGCAGCCAAAGAAAGTGAGAAGCTTTCTTTCAATACCTTAATTAAATTAATTTAACATCTTTTATCAATTTACTATCGATACTTTTGTGTGCTCTTTTTTTTTTAATTGAAGCCATTTGATGACTTGCGCGGCTGGCCGACAAATAAAAAACCAGTCCGAGCAATTTCTCACAACTAACAAGTTGATTACACACAGAATTGATATAATAAATAGCTATTGGAAAAGCACACCTGATGCATCACGTCTCTATAATATGGGTCTTTTGAACAGAAGCTTAAAAAAATTATTTCGTCAGGGAGACTAAGTGAAATAAAATCAAAAAGAAAAAAAAAAAAAACAATACAAGTAACATCGTTTTGTTGCATGGGATTGGTCTGTTTCTGCTCGTCTATCAATCTAAAACTAGTAAGCTTGACGCTTGAAAAGCAAGCATACATGTCATATAAAATTAATTGTGAAAAATCGAAAACGCAAACCATTTTAAAATGCGGTTATAATCACACTTCCATGTGAATGTATGTATGCGTGTATGCGAGGCAAGAGTCTGCAGTGCATAGAAATATTCTGTAAATTCTATAAAATTGTGTTCGTATAAACGAAAAATGTGCACATTCATTACATATGTATACATCCAGAGACATAATTTGCGTATGTAACAACTTTCAAGTTAATGTAATTTAATAATTGTGGTTTGTTGTGGTCTGTGCTGCCATATATCCTTTAACATCAACGTCCTCAACGAGGCAGGTATCATTATCGGTGTTCGCCACGTCAAAGTTAATGGTCTGTTGTGCACATTCTTCTTGCGTTTGGCTTGAATTAAAGATTTTCTCTCATGTTGTGTGTTTATTAATGCCGCAGCAATTCGTTAATAGTTTATTGCGGTTAAAGTAATTTTCTAGGCCGAAGGATTACCTGTAATTCCTTTTCTTGTATGTAAATTATACCACAAGACAATGCAAAAAAATCACATAATTCTTTTTCCGTTTTGAATTTTTATATTAACTCAATAACGTAAGGTCTACATTTGTTTACGCATGCGTATTACTAAAATTTATTCTTGTACCTCTGGGGTGACGTAATAGGAATGAAGTAAAGAAAATTTGAGAAATTTGGTTATATTCTCTTTCTTCCCTTTCCTTTACATTTAATGCAATTAACACATAACAATATTATCTGAACGCGTATAAAAAACATGCCAAACTTACTTTCCATACTTTCCTGTCAATCTCGTTTGCGTGCAGATAAAAGTTTATTCTTGTGTTAAGATTTGTTTGAATACATGTCAAATACTTTTTGGACTGACAGCCTGTCAGTACATACCAAGTGCTTTTTGGACTGACAGTTAGACGTGTTTCTTCCCCATTATTTTTGCAAAATGCGAACTATCTGCGAACTAATGTCTGATAAAATTTCGTGTCATTTCAGTCATTTGCAACAGTAGTCGAGAAGGTAAAAGTCGCGATTAACAAATCAGTATTCAAGGGTTCAAATCTTAGTGTGATAGGGTTTACCTTGGCCGTAGATATAGTGACTGTTCAGTTGGCAAAGGCACATCGATTGGGCACATCGGCCAGTAGGCTACGACCACCTCCCTGTATATTCTCCTTTGTTGACTTCTTTTTCTTTGTGGCTGTCACAGTGTTACACGAATAGGGGATATCACCTGAGTGACTGACTGATCATTACAATAAAAAAATTACAAGTTAAAGTAATTTTACGAGCATTGCTTTGTTATCTTCAGAACCACGGTGTAAGCGTTACGGAAACTCTTCTGCGTCTGTTGGTGGCTTGTTGATTTTCGACAAAACTGTGTGGCCACTCTTCCAGAGGTTCACACTGTGGATGCCGAAACGAGGAGATTACACCGGAAGTCCGCCGAGTATGTGAGAATCGCTACTATGAAGTCAATGTTGGTGGTAGAGTGTACTCTGGTCGTAACTAAAGTGAGTGCAGAGTCGACGTAGACATAAGACTTATCGATAGGGCACACATCCACTGGCCTGTACACACTACTTCCCTAATTTATTTCTCTTTTCTCTGTTCTTTCTGACTGTCGCCGCGTTACACGAGTAAGGGATATCCTCTGGGTGGTTGCTCGAAGAACAAAATCCTGAAAATGTTGCTCAATTAGGGAAAAGTGAAGTCGCAAGAGATAGCTAACGTCCCAAAGACATGAAAAGGCAATGTATTCGCCATTTTGGATGAAAATTTTGACATGAAAAAGCTATCAGTGGATACCAGTTGAAAAGAGAGCACAAACATGATGCTGATTCAGAGCGCTTTTTGAAGTTATTTAAACGAAATGAAAAGGATTTTTTCATGCGGACGGAACATGGATTCATTACTCACATATTTTATCTTATTTAGTGTGGGACTTATTCGCAAATCTATTACAATTGTGAATGGCGGCGTAAAACAAATGAACGTCTAGTAAGTTTATTGGTTCAAGTTTGCTGCTTAAGTCTTTTGTTTAAGTGTAGACGAATTTTTTTATTTATTTTTAAAACTTTTGCGTATCTAAGCGTTACTTGTAAAATATTTATTTCATAACTTTTGTCTTTATAGCTGCCAGACATGCTAATGATCACTATTTTTTAAGTATTACTGGCAAACATATTCTAATTTAAGCGACCATGACTCACAAAAATGAAATCGAAAAGACAAAAAAAAACAAGCAAGTGTTGAAAAAACACGGAAATTTTGGTTTAATTGCAGTTAGTTTCAGTTATTTTATGGTAAGAAACGTTAGTCAGACAAAAAGAAAGAAAAAACAACATTGAAACAAACAACATCGCAAGTTATATAAAACTCGCCAATTAACGGTTGTTCCTAAGTTTAGACAAACAAGCTAACAACACTGTCGGAGGAGAACTGAAAGGCTTAAACTACAACAATAGCAACAACAATAACAACAACCGCAACGGTAATAACAAACAGAAATTCGTACAATTCAAATGAAATTGAACACATGGAGACCACAATAACGTACAACGTGAACCGAAAACATGCAGACTTTCGAAAAGTTTGAAAGATTTATCTCTTTGGACAGAAAAAAAAAACAAATAAAGAGAAATACAAATAAAAATGTGTTACTTGTAACATTGGATAAAGATATAGAGAGGTAGAAAATACAACTTTAAAATACTAGTCTAACGCCTACCTTAAAGCCATAAACTTTGTATCATATCAAGCATAAATAATATAATTTTAAATATTTACTCAAGAAAAGACATAAATTATCAAGAGCCAAATTGGTTAGATAGGCTTGAATAACTCACTCTTCTAAATAAAAAAATTTTTTTTTTCAAATTAATTTTATGCCCACCGCCTAATGATGGGACCATTTCACCGAAATGTTTGCAATAACCAGAAGCAAGCTTCAGAGACCCCAGACTTTAAATCGATTTAAGCATGACTGTCGTCCGTATAAGGCCTGTTGTAAACATTCAACTGACCGTAAAAATGAATGACTTTAAATTTGATAGAAAAATTGATATATCCAAGTTGGCATTGAAAATGGGTGAAATCCATCAAGGGACATGTTTACAATGCAACATAAGTAACGAACATCCTGTTTTATAAAGGAAAAGAATGTTTTTATTGCTCATTTCTTAGATCCTACAACACATTTAACCATAACAAGCAAGAAAATTATATTCACATAACCGTAGTCCGAAAAAAGACTAAAAAAAATTCTCGTACTCTACAATATTGAATGGGTGGGGCTAGCTTTTCTATTTTCAAAATGAACGATGCATACCGAATTCCAAACTGGTGAAGAATTCACATGCTTTATGGTGCTTTGTAACCTGCATCTGCGCCTTATAAATATCGAAAGAAAAAAAAATTAAACTTTGAAATATATTATTACTCGATGGGCGTGGTCAATTTTTTCTAGATTTGTACAGCTTTTACAGCTACGGTCGTAGAACACACGCTTAAATTTCTGAAGATTTATCTGCTGTAGTTTATCAATAATGAGCAAAAAAATCGAATTTTTATCCCTTTTGAAAAACAGAGGTATTATCAGTTTACGTAACACTGTAGGCCTGTCCTTTGATCGATTTCTATCATTTTCAATAGCAAATTGCGTGTAAGAACTTCCGGTGTGGATGCCAAATTTGATGTCGAAAGATTAATTTTTGCGGTCTGGAAATTGTTTATAACTGATATTCTGATCTCTGAAGTTTCCTTCTGGGCGTTGCAAACGTATTGACAAAATGAATATATCCTCCATCCTTGGATGATGGATGTAAACATTCCATATATATGTTACAAAATACTCCTACAGTAGAAAGAGAATTATAACTTCAAATTTATAGCTGTCGTAGGCGTGGAACTTGATGCATTTATTTAGGAAGATCATTCGTAGTGCGTCGAACTTGGTGCGGGAACTTGTAGAGGAAGATTACCTGATACACGTCTGCAAAATTGTCGTGATCGCCTACAAATATCTCCGCGATAGCTAATCGAAAAATGGTCCCAATCGAGAAACGTTTCCCCTTTAGTAGTTAGTCTAAGGTAATGGGTATCAAACTTTCAGTTACAACCAAATATAAATTTCTTATTAATTCTATCTAATCTATAGAGAGAATATGTTACACAATTATATATGTATATATGTATATATATTTTAATTTCTAATACTACAACAATGTTTCACCATACGAGGGTGGTTGTGAGTAATGTTTGCCTTCTTTGGTAACTAACTCAGTAATCTTATTCCGTTTTCTTCTATCTCTCAAACTAGTTTAGAGTTCTTTTCAGCCCACTCTTCTTAGCGGAAAAGACTTTGCCATATCAAGTTTAATATATAGCTACTTGAGCGCACCTATAAGCAAACACATATACTTATAAATATGAGTTCGAGCACGATTTTAAATCTATTTTTTCTTTATAATTATTTTATTAGTATCGCGTATGTAATATGTTGTCTTGTGGCAATTTTCACACACCATATTAAACTTTGGAATGGAATGACCTTCTTTCCTTGCACTATAAAGTCAAACTATTGTGGGCTCAGTGTGCCCGTTGTTTTATTTCTCTTACTTCTTTTAGCAACACGTTTACACACATTGGATGTCCAACAACACCCACACCCCGTCACGAAAATTATTCGATCAGTGTCTTTATGATATAAATGATAGTAATTAAACGGCATGAATTTTTCTTTCTTTTTTTATCATGTTATTAAAAGTCTTAAATTCTACATTAGATTCAATTTAAGCGTTATGATGTATGTGTTGCATGGAACTGGTACTTGCATGCGCTTTCTTTGGTATATTTATATCGACTAGAATAACAGAATACTTTCCTTTGGCTTCTCAACTGTTGAAAATGTTGAAAGTTGTTCGGGAAGAACAGTAGAGCGTCCTCTATAATTTGCAAAATATCTTTCTCTATAATTTATTGCAATAAAAGGTGTTGTTGCAAGACAATAAAATTTGTACATTAGCTTGAGAATTCATAAAAAAGAAAGGCTTGACTCTGTTATGAGATTGATTTATGATTTTATTTTACTATCAATGTCATGTCATTTTATTTTAATTCCTTTCATTTTACATCAATCTGTTTACATGTAACTGTTTGACGTTTAATATATGAAAGAACTACAGCTTTTAACTACAATGCAACAAACTGCTTCTACTGTACCTACTAATCGAAAGAAAATTATTCTTTTTTGAGATTCTGAAAGCATGGAGGTCAAAGATTTGTTGGAAAAATTTTATATTAGCGCTGTGAACAAAGTAGTTCCATATAAAATCCGTTTGCGTACGCATCCACAGTTTGTCTTTGTTCAGTATTCACTTATCCATAATCTCATTTATTGAATGCCATTTATGATACATATATATTTTCTTAATCGATATAAAATAGTTTTCTCCAATTATTCAAGCATGTCTGCTCGTTTGCCCGCTTGATATCTGGACGTAGTTTCGTGTTCAATGTGCAGATTGCAATTTTCCAGATGTTGTGATGAAATCTTTTGCGTTGACATATCTTGGCATAAGACCTGAGGCTATTAAGAATGGATTCGGTTGGTTAACTTTTTTTATTTTATGACGAGGATAGATAAAGGTTTTTATTGCGCGAAATGGTGTAGAGTAGTTAAAAGCCAGCGTTTGACGACTCTAACATTTGCATTTTGTTTTTATTTTAAATAAACGGAAAACTAAATGTTTATAATTATATTACAAATTAAAGTAATTAGTTATTAATTAAATTTTGAAATGTATATAATATTTTCGGACAAGGAAATATTGAGAGGTAAACTTTATTTTCAACTGAAGGAATACAATTAAAAATAATAGTTAACAACATTTATATCGATTGTCATAATTATGCCTATAATCTATAACTTATTCTCAACATCGAAGCTTTTCTGAGTCGGTTAGCGCTTATATTTTTTATATTTATGGGCTAATGCTTGTTATATATTTGTTTTTTTCTTAGCAATTTTATTTATATTTTCATACATGGTTTTTTTTTGTCTCCTACTATTAAAACCTACACCTACCTATAGAAATTTTGCATATTGTGGTCTTTGATATTTTATAAAAAATAAAAAAAATATGAAAAAATTAATAGACAAAGAAAAAAAAATATATAAATCAAATAAAAACCTGAAAACAAAAGTAGTTTGCCTTCAAAACCATTTTGTCTTATTTATGGCAAATGTAAAATACATTTTGTTTCTTTCTTTTTTTGAACTGCATTTACTGCAATGACTCATATGTAATAAAAAGATTTGTTAATATTTGTAATTTAAAGAAGTTATATAACCGCTGGTTGTTTCAAAGAGGTTTTGATTGTTTTCTTTATTGCCATTTGTATTAAACAAAAATGGCACAAAACTTTTGGCTGAAGAATACATGGGCTTGAAAAGTAAGATGACATAAGCATGAGAAGAGTTGGTGGCTCGAGAATTTTAGTTAATGGCATAATGAACAATTATATACAAAGCTATATTTCGGTTAATGCCCTAATGAAAAATGCTGTGTGTAGAGGAGATTATGCGCTTCTTCCGCGTAATTAACGGCTAAGGACTTAAGGAACCAGCAACGTGAATAAGTGGTCTCCGTTGGGAGAGGAGAGAAAAAGACTTTTATTAAATGAACGAATTTTAGTGTATGTTAAGACCGCAATATTCTCTTTTAGTTTCTCTGACAAAAGTATCAGGTGTCTGTGTGAGCACAATTTAGACCTTACAATTTAGGCGTGGCCAATTATTTAGTAAGTTTTCTCTAATAAAATTCTACACTTATCTTCAACATGGGTAATACCTTCTTCTCTTTTGGGAGGCCCCTTTTCCATAAGAAATGTGGAAAAGGATCCGAAAAGCGCGCATAAATGTATTATACAAGCTCACCAAAAGTACATTTATTTGTCAAATTTTCATCATCCTTACTTGCCTTTTAAGGCATTATCTTTTCTTAATATCCTATGCCATGTTGGTACAAGGGTATATTAAATTTGTGCCGATGTATGGAATATCCAGAAGGACAGCGGATGGTGTATCGTTTATTAAATCGACGGATTCGGAATCATCTTCTGAATCTCTTCTCTACATTTTTCTGTCCGCCTGTCTGTCTTGTTTTCTTATGCTCAATCTACAAGTTGTAATTTTTGAGACATTCTGACGAAATGTGGCCCATCGACTTGTTTTGGCTCAAGGACTAATGCTTTCCATATAACGCCTTATGTTGAAAATGGTTCGTATCGGGCCACTTTTTCGACCACTTCCCATATAATGCCTTATTTTGAAAAATCTTTATATAAATAACTCTAGAATGACGCAAAGTTTTAATGGAGAATTTGTCCGATAGTAGTGTTTTTACTTGCAAAAAGAGAGTTCAATGGAAGGCTGAAACACATCCACATTTTCCCCGCTCATCGATTGCGCCATGTTTTTCGAGAAGTATTTGATGTACAAAACTTTGTTCATATAATGAATTTTTGAAGGAAACACTTTATATAAGGAGTTTAAAATGGTACGAATAAATCAATATTCGGTGGTACACATCCTTGGATTAAAGTATATGTCGGAGTATAAAATTTCATTAAAAGATCTCTAAAACGCAGTAGAAAAAAAAAACATATGGGCAAACATCGGACGGAGGAGCAGTCTTGAAACGATTCACGAAAGATTTTTGAATCGATTGATGTACCAACAAGCAACAAAATTATATCCGAATCTTTTACACCTACCATCGTTTTGTCTAAAAAAAAGGAAAAGTTCTAAATTTACGTACTCCATAATATTGGGTAGTGGCGGTCAACTTTTTCTATTTTCAGAAATTTATATCGCGTGTGTGTTGTACTGCACGAGTAACAAGCAAATCACACGAAAAGCAAATGTATTAACTATTTCTGTTCATAAGTGTGAGGACGTTGTAGGCATGTTCGTTGAAAAACTCACATACTTAGCTGGATTCCGAATTTGCAACCACCCAAAAGTTGATATATTTTGTATCGACTTTTGAAGCTTGCTTATCTTCGTTAGGAAGACTTAGAAAACAAAGTGAAATTATGCTATAAAATTGAGCAAGCGTGGTCTACTACAGCATCACCCAAAAACATACGTTCAAATTCTTGTAGATATATCTGCTATAATTTAAGAGTAATGACCAAAAATCAATTTTTTATTCTTTTTGGAAAACAAACAGAGAAAACAAGTGGTATTGTAAGCGTATCCCTCGATCCATTTCGCTCATTTTCAGGACCAATCTGCGTGGAAGAACTTCCAATGCTTTCGCCAAATTTGAAGGTGATAGCTTGACTTTTGAGGCAGGAGGACGTCTAATAAGGACATTGCGCAGACGAGGGTCTCTCTTAAGTTCTTCTATGTGTTGCTCTTACTTATGGTGTTGCTTTAACTTATCCCAGGTTGTGTAGGGTGTAAGTAATAGCTTAAAATAGTACACGAATTAAAAACTAAATAATTTACAAGCAAAATTTATTATTATCATTATTCTTCATTTGAAATTATACTCATCATCATTGACGTGAACGCTGTATAATTTATTGATTCTGTTGCATTTACACAACTTGTACAAAAATTACATAAACAGTAAACTATAAAATTGAAAATGTAAGCGATATGAGCTATACATTTGTAATGTATATACTGGTAATGTTATGTCGGGACCAGAACAATGTCTTGAACCGGTAATGAACTGTACCTTGTTTTGAACAAGAATTTGGGAAAATATTATTAACGAAAAGCTGCACGGGCTAGAGATGGTCAAGTGTGACTTGTTCTTTTTCTTAAATATAAATAATTATTGTTGTTTTTATAGTTTATGTATTAAATATAAATGTGTTCCTTGATTAAAGTAAGACGAATATTAAGAGCTAAGAGAATGGGTGATTTCATCAGCCAATCAATGCTGAGGAAAACAGTTTTAAGAAAGTGTATAAAAAGTGCTTTGGCGATTAAATCAAGCGTTGGCGTAAATGTATTGCTTCACAAATGAAACGGTATATGTGTTAATGATTATCAAAAACCATATGTGTTTTTATTTTAGACAATTTCCGGTATTTTTTTAATAGCTTGTTTAATAAAGCATTGCCAGTGCACTTATACTATTTTATAGAAAAAAGTTAAAAAAAAAAAAAATTACAATTTCGTATACATCATCTTGGAAGTTTTTATTCTGTAAAAAAACAAAAACAAAGTACGAAGAAAATAATTGATACCTCGTTTGATTTTGTGGAATTATCCACACGTCATACGTCAGTGATTCAACTATCATAACAATTTTGCAGAGGATTAGACGAAATTATATACTGGCTTTAATTACTCTGCTTGAAATGATTGTTAATAAATTTTCTAAAAATATATTTCGAAATATACGTAAAAGAAAAACCAGTTAAGTAACTTTCAGTTAATTATAAGTAAATAAGAATTGTATAAAAATTCTGCATATTTAAGAAGCAAGTTTACTGTTTGGGCGATTTTGTTTTCACACGGGCTCTGGCAGGCAAAAGAAAAAACAATCTAATGAATTTTATGCAGCAGACATTAGCGGTTGTTAAAGTTTTTTTGTATTTTTTTTTTTTTTTTTTTTTTTTTTTGAATTTAGAAAAGAAAAATTATAAAAAACATAAAACATTATATAAATTGACATTTTTAGGCTTAAGGTTGTCTTAATGTCTTGCAACAGGTAATTGAAGCAGAAAACCCGCATAGCACCGTAATAACAATAACACACACACACATATATATATATATATTCTTGTATATATATATCTCTACCAAATACACACAGTTACTAACACACACAATACCAGTTTAGAGGGGGTTTTTGTTGAATGTCTCAACCAGTCTCTGTGGCTGAAAAGACCGGCTGGTTCAGAGCATGACATCATTTCGGTTGAAATATAAGAAACTCAACAAAAAAATAAAAGCAAACAAACAAAAAACTGCAGAAAACAAAATAGCAATCACCGAAAAATGCTTATATATATGTATATTGTTTTGGCTTTTAGTGGTTATGTGAACGTTTTATTGGATCATGATTTTACCAAAAAAAAAAAAAAAATAACAACACAAAAGTCAAAATAAAACGTTAAGGTGTTTCTGGTTAAAGGCAAACAAACTAAAGTGCAGTATTTGATACAAAATTCGCAAAATCAAAATTGAAAAACTGGTCCCTTTCGTTAAACTTTCGCTTTTTGTTAAAACGAAAAAAAAAAAACAAAAATCAAAAACTGACCAAACTGATGACCAATGGCTTTTGAACATAACACTTAAGTCCTTTTTCTTTTTAAAAACGTACATGTAAATGTCTGTGTTTGTCTGGTTGATTGGTTTTTTTTTTTCGTTTGGGAGAAAATACGCAAAGAAATGCTTGATATTGTAAATTAAAGGGTACGCCATTAAATTCGGTTAAGGTCATATGATCAGTTAAGTGAAAGTTTTTTCGCATCAGTTTTAATTGATTGGAACTCGTACCTAACTACCAACAGGTTATCTTAGATTTCGTTTTTTAAAAAAGGAAATATCGCACAAACACACTTACACGCGTGACACTTTAACACTTATCTCCGATGACATTTTCCAGTACGCCTACAATGCGTAACCATCATCTATGTCGTTATTCCGATGTAACTATTTCTGGTTTTTCTTCTTTTGGTGTCTTTATTGCTTCTCTTGTAAATTCAAGGTAATTTATTTGTCATTCGTAGTTACTTGTGTGACTGGCATGATGACTTCATAAGCAGAGATATTGAATGTTTTAAGAAAAATTCAAATGAAGTTTCACAGTAGGCGTTATTTTAACAGATTTTTATTACTAATTGATTATAAATATTAATTCTTTTTAAATCAGAGATCGAAATTTGCAAATTGGAAACAACTGAAAGCAAGATTGTTGTGCGCAATTTCGAAAGCCATCGAAAGCGTGTCTGCACTCACTTTGCCTGTGTGGGTGATTATCTCTTCTATACCCTCCTCTGTAAGATGAGGGTATACTCATATTGTTTTTTCCCATACTGTATGTAATGCCCAAGAAGGACGCTGCAGACACCCTATAAAGTTTATATATTCTTGATCAGCGTGAAATTCTAAGTTGATTTAGTCATGTCTGTCCGCCTGTATGTCTGATTGGTGTGTGTTGTTGGCACTCTCCTGGTCGCAAAAATGACTTTGTCGACTTTAAATTTAGTAGGAGCATTAGAAGTTTCTGCACCTAGGCTGGTATTGAAAATGGGGTCAAATCAGTCGGAACGGAAGCGCGTACTTGTGTGTAAACTGAACGCAGCTCCGTTTTTTTTTAAACAAAAAGTTTTGGATTTTGCTCGTTACTTAGAAATTATAAAGATTACGAGGCTGAAGTTGTCGCCATTTACTTTACGAAGCACTCTACTACCCTGTCCACACAAAGTTACAAGTGATTAAATTTAATTTTTTTTCCCTTTTTGCCTTTTTTGAGGTTTTACGCTTATTTATCATAAGGCAAACAAGACCGAATGTTTAAAACTATTTTGTACACTCCTTAAGTGAAGATATATTTTCTGCCTAAAAATGGGTTCATTTTAAAATGAATATGGTAGACACCGCGATCACTTCTTTATTAACAATACCCGCGATATGGGTATCAAATAAAAGAACGTGGGGTGGTGGCTATGCGAGATTCGGCCGCCGCCGAATACAACTTTCTTACTTGTTTCGAAGTCACGTAATTTCTGGATTAGCATAGGATACTCAATGAATAGAGCTGTCTGCTTGTCTTCCAGTCAGCGTTTTTAGAGTCGCTGTAATTGAGCTGGAATCTTGCAGCCTAATATTTTCATACTTGGAAAATGTTTCTAGCTCGTCTCTAATTACAGTTCTCATAGCTAAAATTTAAAAAAACATGCTCAATGCTAAACTTAATTTATAGGAGAATATTGACTAGAGTTCGCAACAATACCTCCATTTTTTCCTAAGTATATGTACAAACATGTAAAAGCACTATGGTGGAATAAGGCTCCACCACTTCGCTTAATACAGTTATTTATATAACGACTTTTCAAAATAAGCCTTCATAGGGAAAGTGCTCGAAAAACTAGTCTGATCTGAATTATTTTCGGTAGTGTTGATGCTTGAGCGAAAACACGTCACAGTATGAAATTTTATCAAAATATCTCAACTATCGCACCTGGTAGGTTGAACACAAGAAAACTAGATGGACAGAAACCCGGAAAAACTTAAATCGATTGAGACAAATTCCGATTCCATCGTAATAAAATGGTATGTCTATCTTAAGTGGGCTGTGTGTTGCGCACAACCGCACAAGCTTATACCATAAGTGGTGTAGCATATAAAAATTCTGCAAAAGTATATTTTGCTAAAATGCAAACAATCAGCCATCCTTGACCACCCAACATTACAGAGCGTGAAAATTTATTTTTGCGTTCCCTTTTTGCTTTAAGTGTTGCCTACGATAAAGGCGTTGAGTATAAAAGATTCGGTCACAGCCGAACATAATTTTCTTACTTGTTCTTATTTTATCCATCATCAACAAAAGTCGGTATTGTAACAACTAAGATTATCCAGGTACTGTACTCTTGACCCTTAGCAAATGCTATTTGCTGATTTTTCGACCTTGCATCTTGTATTATTCTTTAGTAGGAGTAGCGGCTGTCCCTACTTATATTTCAAACGCAATAAACCTCCACTCTTTAGACAGTAAATATAAAGACTAAATGACTTTATAAGCTGTAAGCCATTTATGTATTAGTAGAGCCAAGAGTGACAAACATTTAATATATCCGTTAATATTTTTATGCAAACGCATTAAATACAGACGATCTTTAACGACATCCTTTAGTAAAAGAAATCAAGAAACAAGAGGTAATTATAAGCAAAGTGAAAGTTTTTTAAATCTATTTGCCTAAGACAAAAAGTTTCTTGAAAACATTTACCCATTTTACAAAAGGCACATACATTAGTCGCTTTATTATAATTATTATCATTACTGGGAGGAAGAAAAGAAAAACAAAAAAAAAAAAAAACTAAGAAAATCACAGCATTTTTAAACTTTTAAAATAAAAGTTTTTCCCAATATTTGTTTGCATCTTTGTTTAGTTTACAAAGTCACTCTATTAATCATATGCAGCCACAGACACTGCCCCGCTTTTCTTCTCTTTGAGAAATCAACGACTAGCGAAGGTTTACTAACCCCTCCCGTAGGTATATTTATTAATTTTTTAAGAAAAAAAAACTTCTCATAACATTGCTTTGTCTTTAGCTTTTTTTCTTTGTTTTTTTTTTTTTCCCCATAACGTTAAATTTGTTCAATAATAGTGAATTTTCCCATCGAGGGAAAAAAGTGATTGAATTCGTTTTATTTAACTAATAGTTGTCTGTAGGTGACGAGGTGATGAGTAAAAACTCTTGGGTAGCATACAATTTATTTATACAAAAAAAAAAAAAAAAGCAAAAGTAATAATAATTCAAAAAAAAGCATCGAATTAAAATAATGAAATAATATTTACGGTCCAAAGCTCGGATTTTGTAAAGGAAACATAAAAATTGTAAAATAATTGCTGTTAAAGCGAACTATCGTTAATATTTTCAAGATATCTTTTTTGAACGTCATGTGTAAAGTGAAAAAATAAAACTAATAATAAAAGTTTATTTATTCATTATTTAGAAATTTTTCAATAGTTGAGTAAATGTTCATTACATAACTATTGCAAAGAGATTTTTTGTTTTTTAATCTTACAATATTTTAGACAGTATGCAGATGATACTTCATTTGCATATTCATTCGGCAGCTTTAATAGTCAAACTGAGCGTATTAGCAAAATGTTCCGAGTGCAATTTTATAACTGAACGAACGAAATGAAAACATTAATATTAATCGCTTTAAAGCTTAATAGTTTTCCAAAATAATTAAAAAAATATTAACTGACTCGAAAAAGTTAAGGCTACCGAACAATGTGATATCTGGCCTCGGTCAGAGTAAGCGACGTAACACAGCAGGTGCGCGAGTGTATGGAGAAATGATCAATATCAGGTGACCTGTATGAAGTTTCTTCTGCAGAATCTACCAGCAGGATTGAGAGAACGTTAAACCAATGTGAAGCATTACTTGCTTTAGTTGAGTTGAGCAAGGAATGTTATACAACCATTTGGGCCATTCGACGTGGTGGAGCACCTGTCCACTGTGATGCCGTTGTAGTGTTGTAATTGGTGAATTATCTTCTAGGGAAACGACATAAAAAAAGTGAAATCTCTATGCTGAAATTGAAGAATTATAACAGAAAACCAAGCTTTGTCTCTTGTGTTTGTAGAAAATGTAATTTTTTATTGGTTGGCAACGGACAATATTGATTTCATTGATAAATAAATAAAAACACTATATTGGGCCACGAAGCACCATTAAATAGTCTACACCACTCTGTTATTCATATAATGACTTTTCAAAATAAGGCGTTATATGGAAAGTGGTCCGATCTGAATTGTTTTCAATAGCATTCGTCCAAAATACGTGAGCCTACCAAATTTTCATAAAAATATTTTAAAATTTTTATGAATATATTTTAGAGATTGAGCATAAGAAAACATGACAGACAGAAGGACAGACAAGGTTATTTCGATCGGTAAAATGAAAAATGGCTCTATCCTAACTCCTTCCGGATGTTGCATAAATCCGCACAAACTTAGAATCCGCTTATACCACAAGTGGTGTAGAATGTAAAAGTAAATTTATGGCAAAATGGAAAACTTTTGACAAGAGAATACAATTTTGATACCCTGTTATATAGGCAAGAATTTCTGTTGTTGTATTCGGTGTGCTGTAACTAACGAACAAAAAACCAATTTTATGTTGCACTGGAAGCGCATTATTCGACCGATTTTTCAAAAACATGTAGTTTTTAAAAGTTCTCTAAATGTTCTTCTCTGAGTCTTTCTCTTTTATTCCCATCATAGTTTTCTAAGAGCATAATGTCTCGGCAGGTCTGAACTATAATCACTTACAGTCAGATATACCATTTACGATTCTTGATTCTGATCCTACTCAAAAGGCTGTCCATGAGGTCAACTCCCCGCATATAGACAGTGTAATTTTTCACTAGTTTTGGACGGGCTATAGAGATTTGTTTCTTTTACTTTTTACCGCATACATACATACGCTGACACTAATGTGACAAGCTTATTGTCTGTCCAGAACTTCACAATCTGCTACTTGTTACCCATAGAATCCTTGGATTACGGAGTCAGCTGCATGAGATAGGTAAAACGTTACGAATATGTGTTTGGCCTTGCCTTTCTTTGGAATTTGATTTATGAGAAAATAGATTATTTTTCATGAAAACTCAAATCATAAAATGTAATTTTTTTAAAAAGTAATTTTTTTTCGATTAGATAAATCACTGCTTTATAGTTAACCCGAAAATAGAAAATGTATCTCCCAGCAACATGCCCACCAAATTGAAATATCCAAAAAAATATAACTTAACCGCCAAAAGTTATGTCGAGTTTTTTCTGTCACAAATGAGTTATTGGTTATGGTTATAAACTTGTGTTCGGAAAGGTATACTCTAAGCATTTGGACAAAATAATTAGAGCTGAAATGTAGACAATTGGCAACCTTATGCACCTAAAGGCTAAAGGCCTGTCTTTTAGAGCATTCTAAATGTAAAAACAACAATCATTTGCACAAGGTTGTGTAAAGTTTGTCAAATATAAACATAAAGAAAACCAGTACGAACGATGTTTCACATTAATTTTATATTGAGTACCCTAATGAATCTTTGTTTCGCTGAATTTCAAAACCATTATGTAGCAAATTTAATCTTCCTATCAGTTTTAAAAGAAATATTTTGTAATTAAATAAAGTCTCAGTCTCATGTCGTAAATATTTACAGTTCGGCTAGAGCTCCTTCGAATGAATGATCATAAATGAATAAGCCACGAGTTGAAAATCTATACCTAAATTTGGGGTTGTATACATCACTCTGAAGGACTTGGTATACACATCTATCTTATGTACTAAATTGATCTAATTGCTCTAAGCTCTATCATTTCGCAACACCCAAGCCGTCAGGGAATGGGAAGCAAGAGTATAAAAGAGTAATAAGGAATTTCTTGTAGTAAAAAATGTGCTTATAATTTATTCCAAAATTTCCGACTTGCTGTTCTCCAAACACTATATTACAAAACGGTTCAGGAAACAACTTATATTGTACGTATGTCATTCTTTTCATGTCAATTTTTAACAATGTCTTTAGAATATAATTGCAAAAAGCAGTACGTAATGGATTTTTCACAAGTGCATTTAAATATTTTCCTCTCATAAGCACGCCAATCACACAAAAACCAATATATCCAAATCCGCTATATGCTTTTTCAGCTATACGCATAAAGATTGAATGTATTTTTTTTTCTGCAGAGATTTACATTAGAACGTTCGTAGACAAATTGATGGTGTCTCACGAGAGGGGCTGTCATAGTGCCATTTTTTAATATTTATGAAAACACGTTTTGTTGCTTAATAAACTTCTCGACTATTATTTATTTTATTAACGTTACTCCCATTCCAAAAAATTGTCAATAATACGTTTTTTAGTCTGCTTTTGTGACGTCCATCTTTTAATCGTTTGAACTTCTAATTTTTTTTTTTTATCTACTACCAAGTCCTTAATTAATTTATAAAAAAGCATAAAAACCCATCTCAATAGAAACGAACGTAAGTCTTACGAAGCATTTAGTGTTTAAAAGAAAAAATAAAAAAAATAAAATTTTAAATAATATAATATTTAGTCTAACTGGACATAGAAGGTGGTTTAAGAAGTACGCTGTCGACCGACACTGGATATAGGAGTGGGAAGCGCTAAGGATATGTATGCGATAATAAAATAAGCTGTAGAAATGTATGTTGATCCCACAAAGTCTTTGAAAAATATTAAGAGCTTTTTGTGACGTTTTTTTATCATTTATTATACCCATCACCGTAGCATAAGGCATAAGCATTCGTTTGGTCGAAATGTTTGCAACCCCTGGAAGGAAGCTGCAGAAACCCAACAATGTGCACATATTTTTGATCAATATCAAGTTCTCGCCCCAATTAAGCATAAACATCTGCCCGTCCATATAAAGTTTGTGGTCCCCTGGTCACAAAAATGAACCTCTCGGCTTCAAATTTTGCGGAAAAATTGGAAGTTCTTGCGCGCGGCATGGTATTGAAATTGAGCCATAAGGGTCAAAGGACAACATCACAGTATAGCATAACTTCGGATCACCTCTGTTTTCAAAAAAAAAGTGCTTTTCTTCTCGTTGCTTATGCACCACAACAAATACAACGATAAAAATTTTTTAATTTTTTATAAGATAAATATATAAAAGACTCTGTTGCGAGCGAATACAATTTTCTTTGGTGTATTTGTTAATTTATATTTATTTATATTTTCCACTCTGACCACCATTCCCACCATACACAAATTGTATGAATTTTATTCCAAATGACACCAATAGGCATAATTAGCCCACAAAATAACTTAGCATTGCTAAAAACTAGTAAAAAGTAGAATCAAACGAAATTTTAAAATTGCAGTTAAATAATTTATTTTTATGTCCGGAAAAAATCTCTTTAAAATTATGAGGGAATATTTTTCCAAAATATCTTAAATATGTCTGTAAAAGTAGGTTTGATTATTCAGCTGAAACTCCCAATAAGACGTTTTTTATTTTTTGCATCCAATTTCTTAAAGACCCCGTAACGATGTCTCAAGTACAGTCCTCAATTTTTTTGAGTAAATTGTTTAATTTTATATTTTGTGACATCTTTTGCTTAATTTATTTAATATATTTTCTTGTACTTTTATTTATTTTTATTTTCATTCACGTCCTTGCTTTGGCTTAAAATATTTCTTCACTTCTTATTGAAATTTATTTAAGGTCAAATTTTTAAAATTAAAAGTGGTTTTTGTTCAGTTGGTGCGAATTTTGCTTACCATTTTTTGTTAACGCTAATAATCCAAAGTTATTGCATACTTTCGCCAGCTTCGACACAAGCCTTAAGGGATACGTTTTACTTATTGGTTATTATTTCACAAATTATTATTTATTTTTTCTTATTTCAAACGCTTCACGAAGATTTTTTCTAATCAAAAAATTTGATTTATGTTTAAGAAATCCTTAAACTTTCAAATAAATTTTATATTTCACAAGAAATATATATATATTTTTTTTTTTACTTTTTAAGATTTTTCCACAAACTTTCACTTGAACGTAATTTCGAATTAATTCACTATTCGTTAGGAAATTATCTTAAGTGATTTTACACGCATACACATACACAAGTATAAATATTATGTTGTTGTTTGATATTATATTGCTTCTATATAGATACAAGATATAATTACATATATATATATATATATATATATATATATACATATATATATATACATATATATACATATAAATGTATATTTTTAATATATATATATATGTATGTATATATGTATATATTTATTAGAGGGCAAGAAAGCAAACAAACGTAGATTTTCCTTTCCAGAAAATCCAACCGTACCGCACGAGCTCTAAACACAAACTGAACATTTAAGGTGATTGTTGGTAAAACTGAACCTTTGTGGCTTGAAAAATCAAGACCAGCTTTGATTAAGTGGTTTCTACAACCAAGCGCTCAACCAAAAGAGAGCAATATAGAGAGTAACAGTGTTTTTAACGCGAATTATTAGTATTTTAGCTGGCTTTTATTTGCGTATGAGCTAATGTTAAATAACAGTTTTGTTAACAGTCCGCGTGGCTCTTTTAATGGTGACGATGATAGTGACGATGATGACGATGATGATGATGATGATGATGATGATGATCTTCATCATCGAAAAGGAAAGAAAAAAAAGATCAGCTACAATTATGGTAAGCTAAGTCTTGACGATGATAATGATGATAGAAATGATGCTGATAATGATGGTGATGGTGATGATGACGATGCCGCTATTAATGATGTGTATGATAATAATTAGACTACCTACTCTTATACACAGGTTAATGCCGTTTTTGGCAAAACGTTTGGTTCTTTGCGGCTTTTTTTTTGGTTCGTTGTTATGAATTTTATGAATTTTTTTTTTTCTATTATAAAAATGCTTTGATTTGTTTTCGTAAAAGCCATAATGTTGTTAAAGGTAATTTGGAAGAGAACATTTCAAACGCAATGATTTATGAATAAATATGAAAAGAGCGACCAATAAATAAATACATCTTCTTAATAATTAACGCCTTTGCATTGCTGCTTTGCTGCATGTATTAAACAAGTTTTATTGACATATGTTGCTTATGTATTAGGTATGTAAACGGGCGTCTATCTGTATGGTTGTGTATGTGCACGTATATGTAGTGCTTAATGGCATTGATACAAGTTTACTGACGCAATTTAAAACAAACAGCCACACAGATCACAAGTTGGTACCGAATTGTCGAAATGTGAGTACATTGTGTGTCTTAAACGCCTACTAAACACCTACTGAATTATTTCAATTTTTTTTTTTATTGTTTTTCTTATGAGTTTTTATTTCTTGTTTTACAAGAAGAGTTTCAACACTTTTTTCTTTTCATTGCTTTTTTTTGTTCGGTTTAAAACTTTCTTGCATTTAATACAAATGCTGTACCTATATCCTACCTGAACTGATGGGATTGACTAAATCTTCCGTGTGCATCGGTGCAAATGCATAACGTGTAAATTTTACATTTTAATCGTCAGAGAAAAGCAAAGAAAAAAAAATGGAAGAAATCTATCACTTGAGCCTAGTGCATTTAAAAAAATATTTAATAAACTGGTTATTAAAAAAGACGATATCGCCGCAACGTTTAATTGAAAAAAAAAATCAAAAGACTTAAGTAACAAACTTGCCAAGTAATTAGTGCAAATTTGAATGACTTCTTTGATCAGTAAATATTAAGACATGTTCCCTGATTTCTTATTAATTTATGTAAATATGTTTATTTTGCCAAAAAGAGAAACGATAACAGTTTGAAAAAAAAAAACGAAAAAAAAGAAGAAAACTTTGCAGGTCAAGCCTTTTTTATACGCAATAATTACCACACCCTGCTAGCTACCAATATCCAAAGCCTGCTTGTTGTCTGCTCTGCTATGCGCACTGCAAGGCATGAAAAATTCTTTACAAATAAGTCATAAACTGAGGAGGTAACAAGATCATGAACATCTGTATATGTTTAAATTTTCGAAGACGTGCTGTACATTTTAATGAAAATGAAAAAAAGGAAGAAAAAAACTAAAATTACATATTCTATACATATATAGAAAAAGGTTTATAGCAAATAGGTATAAAAAAGTCGAACTCATCATTATCAACAGCTCAACCTTTTCGTCAAGTAACATTCTGTGTATTTTTTTTTTTTTTTCGAAACACTTGCCCTCCCTTGGTTGCGCCTTGTGTTATGTCACTACTAACGTAGCGTAATTAAAAACGTTGATCATTCAACACATACAGTAATTAATATATGAAAATTAAATAGCTAAAGCAAACAGAACTAAAACAGACTAAATAAGGGTGGTCGCGGATAGCGTGGTAGGCGAATGACTACAAAATTAAGGGAATGGTTTCCTTGATAAATAAATTATTAAAAAGTCATAACCAGCGATAATTAATGTTATTTAACTGAACGCATATCGAATTGAAGTAGTTTATAACCGCCATAACCAGTTATATGAAACATAATTGCATTTAGATTTTATATCCATTTAATAATTTTTAAAATAGTAATTTTATGTCTATTTTTAGCAGAGAGGCTGCTGTAAAGTTATCTGATGATTGCATTCTTACGTACTTCGCTTACAGGTTTTCGAATAGGCGGACATAGGCATCATTATAAATGATTTTGAGCTTATTCAATGACTCAAATAGAATGATCCCTTTAGGATTGTCCTTACTTCAGAGTTAGATATTAATGTACTTTTTCGAGAAAATTTGTTAACAACTGAAAAATGTGTCATTTATTCTTTTATATACATATACAGCTATCGCTACCTCTGGTACTCTATGCGTGCTCTCTGTAATTATCGTACAACGCTCTCTAGGAGTAGAAGAATTTAAAAGAGAAGATGAACTGATTGCATAAACAAGTTCAACGTATCGTTTTAGATAAGCGACGCGAATCCTTCTCTTGGGAGACCATAGAAAGTGCATTAGGCACTATGTTAACTTGAATTTACTGAGTGAAAATTCGCTATCAATAATTGAAATGGACCCACGAACAAATAATTCTCGATCTTGAACATCCCCTTATTCATCGCGGACAAAGGTTATGGTTGTGATAATAAACGTCGATAAGTAGACAGGTTCAGCAATTTGCAGAAAAATATGCACTTCTTACAAGAGTTCCTAACCTTTTCTGACCACTTGTTCACTCACACTCAATCAACTTCGTAAATGGTGACTATATTTATTTCCTAATTATATCCTACGCCACGTGTGGGACAGGAGTATATTAAGTTTGTGCGGATGTAGGTAGCACGCAAAAAAACTTGCGATTCAGAATCAAACTCTGACTAAATCTAAACTTGTTTGTCCGTCTGTCCGCTTGTTGTCTGTCGATGCATTTTTGTGTTCAAATGTGATGCAGATTGTAATTCTTGCGATGTTTTAATAAAATTTGATACACTGACGAGGTTTGGCACAGTGACGAACGCTTTTGAAAATGACTCAGATCGAACCATATTTTCGATCATTTCCCATATAACACTTTATTTTGAAAATTTATATATTTGTGTTATATGAATGGCAGTATTAAGCTAAGTAATGTAGAGTATTTAATGGAAGACCGTGGTTCACAAGAGTAATTTTAAATCTACTCAAAATAGCTATAAAGAAAAGTATTTTATGTCAACCCAAAAACGTAGCAGTTTTCGCTCTTAATTGACATCTGGGACCTAAAGTAACTTCCTATTAATGACGCACTGAATGAATTCTCGGCACTGAGCATTTTTTATGTGGCTACAAGAATCTAACAATTGCGGAATTTTAAAGAATTCAGGTAATTCTTGATTAACTTTAGCTAAGCCGACACCTATTTGAACAAGATTTTTAATTTTCTTTTCTTTCCATCTTCTCTGCCTTTTTAAAGATAAATTTTATAAAAGCTAATATACACAAAACACAAATGATGGGCCCATGGATAAATGGACGTGTGCAGCCGTCAAAAACAACATATAAAGAATCTTTCAGCGTGAGTTTTCATATATCATCGAAACCAAACCACAGTGGTTTTCTAAAAAGATTTAATAATATTTTGATTTTGACTTTGATAAAGTAAAACGGGTCTGACATTACAATAATTTGTCGAAAGTGTGCCTTGGCTCGGACATGGACCATTTCGTTAAAAAGACTCCTATATAAAGTATTAAACAGCAATTTGAATATCCAGGAATTAATATCGAAGCGTTAGACGATAGATTCTCAAATACACTTTCAAAGGTTTTTCTAATCGGAAACATACGTGTATATAATTTTCTTTCTAAATTTTTATAAATAATGGATAACTATTGATGAAATTGTGAGCAAATTAACAAAAATATTGTATTTTAAATTTTTCGCATCTACTCTGATGGCATCACGGCATTGCACTCTTTTCATAGTCAACTATAAATAAATCTTTCATTACCAAAATGCTTCAGTCTTTGTTTTTAATATTTAGAATTTGTATATATGTATATATAAGAGTTTTTATATTATATAACATTTTATGTGCCATGAAGAAGAAAGGTTTCGCCTTGTAAACATATTACTAATAGTACTTTTTTTCCATTTGTTTGTTTTTATTTTTCTATTATTTCTTACATTTCATTTCCCGAAGTGTGATTTTTGTATCTTTAAATAAAATGTGAAGGTATACTAGATTTGCTCTTCCGTTTGTAACATAAAAACGCTGAAAGCTTAAATATTATTTTCTAGTTAAAGGCTCATCGGCGTTAACGATCTTTAATCAATTCCAGACTATATATGTATAAATATATATATATATATATATGTGTGTGTGCGCGTGTGCATATGTATTTATTTATAATAATTTACAACTTGAAGCATCTATTTATTTCCCATTTTGTGCATACAATATTTGCAAGAATCATCCGAGTGAAAAATGGTGAAAGATGTGTCTTCAAAAAACCCCGCAACATATAACGACCAATATAATCCGTATGAAACATACTGTTCCTTAAGTCATTATAAATTTGACCAAAAGTTAGCTTAAAACAGATTAGCCAGGTGATGCTGTTATCGGGATACCTGAGATGTTGAGTGTGAAAGATTCGCTCTAAACCGAATATCACTTTCTGACTTGTTTTGTTTTATAATTTATAATAAATAAATTGAAATTCAATCATCTCAAGATTTATTATGGGTTACTTAACACTTACAAATAAAAATAATTTACTGTTATTCCTCTTTCACTCGTATACGGTATCCAACCATCTATCCATCCATCCGTCCATCCATTGTATAAAGTCATTGTTTAATTATTCTATAAAACTACTGACAAATATAGTTTTTAGTGCTGTTTCTGTTCTTCTTTCAGTAGTCATAGCATTGTATGTGCGTTTTCATTCTACTATAATTTTACCTGTTTATCAAGGATAACTTCTCTAAAAAAAAAAAAAAAAACACCTACTTAGCTTTTTAGTTGGATTTCGTTACGATTACATAGTGTGTTCTGTTGAGTTGTTTTCAACACTTGACTTATATTTCATTCAATTTTATGATACATTATTATAGAGAAACAAAAGCGAGTGATGTTGAATTGATAAGTTTGTGTGTGTACGTGCACGTGTATTTGTATATATATACATATGGGTCTGTGAATGCGTTTGTGTCTTGATACGCAATTAATAAAGTTGTATTTTTTTTCTTCTATTTTGTTGTTGTGTTTTGTTTTAAATATTCTGGAGTATGTGTCGAAATGATCTACGGTAGATTTTTATGGCCTGTAGACGAGATGCTTACGACTCTAGTAAAGCTACTGGATTTCATTCATAAAATATACTGTACATGTAAGCATCGAAGCAATTCTCTGTAACTGATGTTGAGCTGTTGCCGCTTGATTAATTAAATATGCAGGAGATGTACGTTGAAGTTTACACAGAAAACAAAAATAAAAATCAAAAAATACAAAATAAAAAAGTAAACCCATAAAATTCGTAAAGAATCAAAATACAGGAAGCAATGTGTAAGCAAACATAAACTGGCATAAAAGCCTAAAGAAAATTTACCGATGACATTTTAATGATATACAACAAAAAAATTAATGAGCTTTATGATGTTTTACACATATGTTCACCATAAGAAGAAAGAGAATTAAAAAAAATAAAAACTATCTCATTAATGTTATGTAATAGAGTTTAATGAACTAAATGAAAAACATTAAAACTGCAGATGGTAGTGTGGTTGGTGGTCTTTCTAGGACTATGGACACACATTTGAGTAGAAAGTTTTTTACTTAAGTCTTTCGTTATATGGAAAATAGGAATGGAAAATAATAGACTAAAACTAACATTGGTTAGTGTACTTACTCAAAAGCTCAATAGTTTTTAGACTACTTTCTTCTTCTTGGCGGTGTTCCCTATATACGATAAATGAAGATAAATGAGGGTACGATGAGGAAGAGACATGGATTGGCCGCAGCTAAGTGACATCTATTGTGTACCTAATCGATAAGTGTTATGCCTTTACCATCCGAGCACCCACTACAGCCACGCCCACTTAATAATACTTAAATATATTTTCATTTGGAAGGAATGGACAGAACTTGAATAAGAACTTTCTTGTTTAAGTGTTTTGTTATTTAAATTAAAAATTGAATTCAGTGTATTTTTTAAAAATAATTTTTATATCTCCATAAACCCCAACATAGCTATACATATATATATATATCTATATATATACGCGTAATTCAATGTAAGTCAAACATTTGTCTTTAAATTACATCATAATACTAAAATGTATCGACAATTATAGCCATCGTAAAAATTGGTCACCTTTTAACGCTTACGCTTAATACAAAAGTAAAATAAATATTTTTTAATTTGTATGTTAAGCGAAACACATAAAATTTGTTAGCAAATAGCAAAAACCAAAAAAAAAAACAACAAAAAATTTAAATAAACTCTTCAAACACAATACTAACCCAACTATAATGTTGGCGACGTACGAACATATCCACACACATTCATTCATTCAAAAACAAAAAAATCACAATACATTCATATAATCTTTGTTTGTTTTCTATTACATAAGCTGGCGTTATTTAAACGAGTTGTTTATCTACTTGAAATATTGTGGTCACGAAACCCAGTTTAATGCAATTCATAGTAAGTGCTAAACTTTTCCCATATTTTTGGAGTAAATTTGAATATTTTTGCACACCATTTCTTTAGTTTCTAAAATGTTTTACTCATTTCTTCTTGTTTTCAAAGAAATCTGAACAAATTTCATCAAATTTTTGGTTAGCCGTGGAACAGCTGTTGTTAAAATGATTTAATTTTTCCTTTTTCACTTGAATTTTTACATTTAAATGCACATAAGCACACCGGTTTGCTTACATGCATACATATTCACACGCTGTTAATTGCGTTTGTGCTTTTAAACGTAATTCGAACGCAACGAAGTTGTAACCGGCTTGACTCTCCGCGAGTAACTAAAGTAAAGTTTTATTTGCTTAACGCTCTTAAGGTTCGTTTGACGTACTATTATAATATGACGAGTGCAATTGTTTTGCTTATCTATTTGCATTACTCTCGTAGTTAGATTTTTTGTAATCCACTTTTTTTATTATTATATTTTTACTTACTCTTTGGTTTAAATTTTCTTTTATTTTGGGCTTTAATTTTTGTTTTTTCTGCTAGAAAACAAAAGAAAAATTATTCAACTGATCAGCTGATTCTTCTTCTATTTTTCCTTCGTGTTACAAATCTTCTTTGATTTATAAGTAGTCCATAACCCGTTATTTATACTTAAGTTTAAGTTCCATTTGTTCTAATACTCTTTCTACTCTTTCTAGGCTTTGAAGACAGCTTAGATAGTTCGTGGGGGCAAGGTCTTAAATCTCTTTGATAGATCGATCTCTACCTGCTCTTAGAGATAAAAAACATTATTCATATTTTTCCAGAACATCTTGTTGTTCCATATTTCCAGAAACTTACCGTGGTGTTCCTTTGGTAAGGGTTGAGACCACTTTTTTTTAGTTGACTTAATAAATGCTTTGAGCCTTTTTTTAGCATTTTGAAACACTACTTTTCAAAAGGGCAGGCAGACATTTTGAAAAGCAAGGCTTGAAGAGCAAGCACGTAGTGGATTTTTCACAACTTCATTTAAAAGTTATTTATTACCAAAAGATTGTTAAAACCTGAATTTTTTCACATCAATATTTTTGAAATTTCCTACGTACGTGTTTAGTTACGGACACCTACAGATTAATCCTAACGCGTTTATTTGTACTTTGAACTGAAACTTTTGTTTTTATGATATTGCACTCCCAATATTTTTTTTTTTGTTACTTTAACGATGAACACTAAAAAGAAAATTTTTTTATAATTTTAGAGTTTGTAACGACGTCGAAATCAAGTGTTTCCACAATGTGCCTTACAGTCACGCGGTCAGAGAGGGTTCCCGTAACTTGACCAGGAAGGACAGAATCGCGGACAAAATTTGGTGCAAATGTCCATTGAAGTACTGTGCATACAGTTTCAGAACAGTAACCGCCGTATCCGTGTTGATAATTGCTATGAACTGAGACAAAGTTTATGCAAAACTTGCATCAACAAATGCAAACCGTTTCTGGTCTTTTGAAGATTTTCTTTTTGTTATATAATTCGGAATCAAATCATGTACGTAGGCCTGTGTATAATATTTTACGTGTGTATGTAGCCCTTATTTGGAAAACTAAATGAATTAAACAAAAACAGTTAAATTTTAATTATTCTCATGATTCTCGTAAGAGACTGAGAGGCACATGATATTCTTTATAAAAATACATGTCAAGACTGGGGATAAATGAAGTTCAAATTGGCATCATAGGCTGTTTGCCGCAGAGAATTAATGAGCGAGTAAAAATACTCCCACCAGTGTTGTCATACTTTAATTTTTTCCCTAACGTTTTTCTTAAAACCTTATAAGCTTTTTTTGCTGACCTCTTCGGTTCTTAGCATCCTATTATTAGAATCCTTACTCATACAAAAGTGTAATAATATTTCTATAGCAAATTTATCACTCAATTTTTTGATCGGATGTCAAGTGTATCTGTCCGTGGGTCTGTTTGTGATGCAATACGATAGAATACCGAGCGTTTGCTGTTGGCACAACGTATGCGGGGCTGAAACGCTCCCAACAAAACCAATAAGAAAATTGTGTATATAAATATATATATATGTATGTTATACTTTACAAGTTAAAGTCGTTTTAGTGTCGTTACGCACGAAATGTACATTTTTCCACAACGCTAAGCAAGCTGCAAAGCCAGCGTCATTAAACCAACTTGTAACTTGTAAAAATGTATATTTTAATGAATAATTTAACATTTGCACCAGGCATCGGTTTGGATTCAGCCTTTAATTTTTATCAAAGCTCTAAAAGGAAACCTCAGGAAACCATGACTTTTATATTTTCATCTAAAGGGACGAGTATTAAAGGCTCGAGTGTAAAATGTGTATATTATTGGCTTGAAGAGATTTTGGGTAAGTGTTACGTACACGCATTCCCACATTGTAGAAAACGAGTACACTATCAATAGTTGTAAGTATTTATCGCTTGGCAGTAGAATTATTTAATGAATTTTTATTTTGCCGCTCTTTTCGTCTCTTCACCCAATTTGCACTTATCTTTTTTTAGCATTTTTCTCTCTACACATATGCATTTCAGCGACAAATATTTTGCAAAACTATCTAACATTTCCGTTCGATGTTAAAATATTTGTTCACAAATATTTTTTTTTGCGGTTTTTCCTTTTTTTTTTTTAATAAATTTTCATTGATTTTTATTATTTTGTGTGCCGTCATCAATATTAAGTCACGTTACTGTAATAACACCAACAGCGGTACGTAATGCGGGTACAAACAAACAAAAACAGCAGCTATTCGGTAATTTGTTATTTTGTATGCTAGTGTGCATGCAAAATATGTTTATTGACAGTTTTAGTTTTTTCGTGAATTTTTATTCATCCACATCACTAAGGGAGAGAAAAAAAGGTGAACTCAACGAGACATTAATTTTGTAACATATATATGTAACTATGTAACATATTTACGCAAGCGTATCTAACGGTATTCCTTTAAGGTTTTGTCATAGCATTTGTTCTGATTTGTTTTTCTTCTTTTTTTTTGGGGTTATCTCGTAACATTTATTTTAACTTTATTTTGATGTTATGCCGTAAGTTTTTTCTGATCTAATTTTGAAGTTATATCATAAAGTTTGTTCGTGTTTTTTTTTTTTTGAAGTTTTATCGTACAAGTTGTTTTCATTTTCTTTTGAGGTTGTTTTGTAAGTCGCGTTTTTTCGTCTTTCGAATTTTTACCGTAACTCTTTTTTTGACCGTCTTTTAAAGTTTGATCGCAAATTTGTTGTCTAATTTTTCGTTTGACGTTTGGTCAAAATTTAATATTTAATCCGGCATCGTTGCGCCGAAGCTCCTCGACAGGTAGAATATTTTAAAAGGCTGCATAATAACTCGCACCAAGTTGACGAGTTTTGTAGTAACATTATTGCCGATAATCAGGTTCATTGCTTAGCTCAATGGTTTCATTAATAATTGAAATTAATCCGATTTTCAAATACGCCCATGATGGGTGTCAAGAGATTCGTTTTAACCCGAACATTTTTTTCTTTTTTTTGTTTGCTTTTACTTTTTATCTGTAACATGCGAATTGAGAACAGCATGACATGAGTTACGGCTGAAGGCTTAAATGGGGTCATTGGGTTTTTGCAAAAACCAATCAAATCGAACAGAGTACAGCGATAATTAAAAAAATGTTAACTAATTTTTTACAGCTATCGCGTAAGAGAATCACGGGACTCGTAAAGTCATAACTATTATTGCTGAGATGTTATTTATAAAATCTATTAATACGACTGACTGCAAAGGCGTCTAAATGAATGGGCAAAAAAACAAATGCGCCTATAAGAATTAATTTTAATTACTTTTTGATTTTTCGTATTTGTTTTCGTTTCATTTTTCTGCTTATTTGTACATAAAATGTAAATTTAACCTAAATTTATCAAGCGTAAAAAAAGTTTGAATATATTAGAAATAAAAAAAAGAAATAAATAGTTTTACAAAAATAATTAAACAAATAAAACAAAAAAAAAAAGAACAGAAAAAAACTATTGTGAAATTCCATTAACCATTATCTAAGGTATGTTTGTGAAGAGCGCTTTATATGAGTCTAAGCATGTTTTCTATAAACAAAAAAAAAGCAAAGCGAAAAACAACAAAAAAACTAAACATTAAGCGACGTTAGCTTTATTGAAAAAAACTGACACAATACCTGAACTCTCGTTTTAATGCAAAACGTGTCTTTCTCTTATAGAGAATCTTTTGCATAATTTATGGGAAATTCTATACAAAACTAAATAATTATTTAAGCTGACAGTTAACTAAAAATATGAGACTTTGAAAATTCATATTATGCTGGTTATGACGGCGACGATGATGATGAGTAGATCTGAGGTGCCAATGGGATTCTTTTAGAACTTAGTTAACTATAAATTTTGCATTTGAAAGAATTGTTTGAGGTCAGGCCAAAAAGAAGTCTTTCTTTCTTTATAAGCAAACGCCGATGTCTTCTGGTATTCAATTAGTTCAGTGAGGTTGGCTGATGCACAGATTGCCTTTGTAATATGCACTCTTGCCGTTTTCCTTTTCTTTTTTTTCTTTTTGCTTGACTTTGCTATCTTTCGTTTCTTCCCCATTTTCGTTCATATCCCATTTTACGTACAAAATGTGTTTAGGTTCACAGATAATAACCGTTTGCTCTTTGGCTTTTTAGCAATAGAAAACTAGCTTTTGCTCCCTCTCTCTCGCTCGGTCTCGTTCTTTCTCGACTGGTTTTTGTTTTCTTCTTTCTCCTTTGCAATAAAAGCGCGCGGTATGACAGACTTAAAAAAGAGAGAAAAAATGTCTAACAATTTACCTCTATCTGCATACGTTCATCGCTCATGCACTGCATAATGACACTTTTAGCATATTGAATTAGCTTTTCAAGCTTATTTACCTGTGTGTGTGTGCGTACATGTATATATATATATATATATATCTATAGCCTAAGTCTTTGTGTACTCATTTTATTTTGCTTATACATATTTTCCGTTAAAGTAAGAACAAGAAATTTAACGTTAAACATCATCGTATGCATGCATGCATGCGGTTGATAAATGCGTGAGGCGACATAACAGACAGAAACACATTCACATATACTTTAATACTGGGTTCGTTATGCTTTACACACATTCGCACGCTTTATTATGAATTGATCTTAAGAATATGCCAAACTGTTGCTTGTATAAAAATTTTCTTTTTTATTTTTTTTTATTTTACAGCAAACGAGTGTTAAACTAAAACGAAAGACTTAAAATGCAAACTTGATCGTTTGCCATTAGCATGAAGTGAAGTGGTTGTTAGGTAGCAGCAAAGAAAAATTACTGTAAAAATATGCAAGTGTTGATAGATTGGTAGTAGTGGTACAGATAATTGAAAAATAACGGTATATTTTATAAGTAGAGTAACTGCTTGTATTGACTGGCGATAATGTTTTCTTTGCAAAAAAGATAAAAATAAAATATATAAATAAATTAATACAACAAGAATAAATTTAAACAAAAAACAGGTTTTAGGTTTAGCGATAATTTTGTTTTTTTTTTTTTAACCATTAATCATTAAATAAGTAATAGATCGTACATGAAGTAAAAATATTGTATATTTTCTGGTTAACATATCGCAGACAATATTTTAAGAAGAAATCTTGGAATGTTGCAAAAAAAAATATGGAAGCATTTTATTTAAATATATCGTCTTCTGTTCGAAAAATGTTGTCTTAGCAATAACGTATGCCATGTTCGTTCACTTGTTAAAAAATTACCTTACAATCGAAATAATTATAAATTGCATTTCAGTTAACTAACACACATAGGTAGGCGCGAAATCGAACATTCCCATCCGATTTTTCTTAATCAAACCTATCCTAGTTTTTAAAATGCTTAATTTACATTAATTTACTTTTAATTTATAATAATTTCAAAGGTTAGGTGTCACTGAGCGAACTATGTACAACTTCGGTAATCTGCATAAATCACTTCTACCACGAATTTTTTGTAACGTTCTAAGCTTAAGCTGGGACATATTAAGAAAATACAAAAAAAAAAAAATATTAATTAAAGTAAGTAGACAATAGAAGAAGAGCGATTCGGAGAGCAAGAAACCGCCGAAATAATGGAACGTTTACTCAACTATTATTTCAATAAAAAGAGGTAATGGGTTTTATCTCGTTATTTGGTTCATAGGCCAAATGCTTAGTGAAGATCTTATAAACTACGCGTTTATAAAGTTGACAAAGAAATGAAAAAGGAAGTTTGATTATAGGCAAACGTAAATTTTGTCCATTGAGTGAAATATGATAACGACGTAGACTCGACCGTTATAATCTTTGACAAGCTTGGACACTAAGCAAAGGTAGATCGCAGAAGATATAAACGCGGGTGTTTCCGGCGCAGATATGCAAAGCACGTAAAAATAAAATAAAGGCTCAACATAATGGCTGCGTTAGGGTATGAGAGACAAATATTTAATAGTGCAGCCATGATAAGTTAATGATCTGACTTCCTTTAATCGGCTTGAAGTTTGGGGGGCAACAGTTTTTTGCGCGCTATAGTAAGGGAGGACGTTCCCGGGCGCTAAGATTTCTAATCCTATCCGCATTTGCGTTTTTTTTTTAGCAGACAATACAGTTATAAATTGTAAATTATTAATAAGTAATTGTTAATTTTTACTTATATGTGAGTTATAATTTCTAAAGTATAAATTATTAACTAATCATTAATTTTTAGTTAGTATTCAGTCTTTATAATTTATAAATTAATAATTAG
>KK499918.1:651207-661655 GCA_000688715.1 Glossina pallidipes | reverse complement strand
GGTCAAGATCGTTTTCCAGGGTTCACCACGAGGAGGTGAGAGTTTCGGCACATCTATGCTCCCCCTATGAGCATAGTTTATCACCCCCCCTTCAGTAGCACAGTGATCTCAACGAATTCGAATGAAATTGTTTGTAATATCCAAGCCCAAATCAATGAGTTGTCCAAACGTATCGATGGAACCAGAAGCCGCAACCGGAATAAAACAGCATCGCTTATGCTATCTGAATGATCGCCATCTGGTATCTTTTCAAGTCTGGTGTTAAGGCTAACAAATGTCGAGCGCTATATCCAGCGAAAAACATATCCAAGGCGACTGATAAAGGAAAATATAAAATATGACGCCTTTTTGGACGAGACGATTCTTCAAACGGTAAATTCCTCATAGCAATAGGAGTTGATGTAATGGCAATTGCATCTTCTAGCTATCAGAAACGTTTTAAACCAAATAAATTTAAATTTCAAGTCGCAAATAACTCAATTATCGACACTTATAGAGAAAAAGTTTTGCATTTAAAACTTAATTTATATGGATACTAGTTGCGGATGTTCCGCAACAAGTTAGCGGTTCAGACTTTCTAGAATAGTTTAGATTGCTTGTCAACATCAATCAGTTAGTCACACCTTGTTTCCTCAGTTCCTAAAAATTTAACGTCTCATCTTCTTTTATCGGAATTTAAACACATTATGCAACCATCGTGCATTTTACCCGAGGTTAAACATTAAGTGACTCACCAGATTGAAACGAAGGTACATCGCCTTCATTGCAAACCACGCAGATTGCCGTCTGAAAAACTTAAAATTATAGAAAGAGAATTTAATTATGTGATGCTATTAGACATATTGTAGAGATACTATATAGAATTAGGCGGATACTTTACGCATTGCTCCAAAATCTAACAACGAAAAAGCAAATATACCCATAAGAGCTATTATTAAGTCAATAGGACTTTTCAAACTTACAAGGATGATATTTGATTTGTGTAATGCTGCACAAATATTTCAACGGTTTATACGCGAAATCCGACAAGACCTCGAATTTTATTGTGTATACATTGACGCTTTTAGAAACTTGGAAGAGCATAAACAACACCATAAAATATTTCTTAGCCGACGTTGCAAAGTGGGAGTTTGGGAAAAGTGAACTATGCTTCCTAGGACATTTAATAATATCAAAAGGATCATTACTAAAGACAGAATATATAAAAACAATAAAAAAGTACCAAAAAACTTTCATGGTCTTAGCCAATTCCTTGGTCTTACTAATGTTTATCGAAGATTCATCCCCAAAGTAGTCGAGACACAAGCCGGTCTCTGTGATTTAAAAACATTTCAAAAGAAAAACGATAAAAAAGAAATCGTTTGGACAGATGAACTACGAGTCGTCTTTGATTGTTGTAAAAAATAACCTATTCACCACTATCACTTTGGGTTGACGAATCAGATTTTGGTATGTGCGTAATTTTATAATAATACGTTAACGGTTGTTAGGTACCGATTGGATTTTTGCCAAAAAAATTTATGAAAACGCAACACCACTACAGCAATCGCCTCCTGAAAAACTTAAACTTATACAAAGAGAATAAAATTGTATAATGCTGTTAGGCGTATCTCGCCCGCCAAAGAGCAGTTGGGCAAATCCAATAACATGTGGCGTACATTCAGTGACTATAGCGTTCTCAATAAAACTACGGTTCTTGACAGATACCCCGTATCATATTTGCACGATTTTTCAACTAATTTACGTGGGAAGATTTTTGATAAAATAGAAGTAAGAGGCACAACTTGGCTGTGCTTCTACAGCTCTTAATTTGATGTCTGTTTCCACATTTGTGAAGCGGAACAACGAAACTACTCTTTCAACACAAAGGGAAAACACCTGATTTCAAAGAGTGATTAAAAATTTTTGAAATAACACCACATAGCTGATTTGAGTATACATGATAGAATACCCGTCAGGCCCAGGTGCACAATTACATTTCAGAGAGCTCAAACGATGTAAAATATCATTTTCTGAAATCAGCCAACAGATTTGAGCTTCAACATAGCGATGCCACAAATGAAGGCAATATGTTTTTTATAAATAGAAATATACGTGTATAGGGGAATACAGTTACTTGTAACTGTTTACTGCCAATTTTCGCCCGAACGGTAATAAGTTCAAAGTAGCGAGGAATACGAAAAAGGACGGATCTGCAGCATATATTGTAATTAAAACATCACCAGTGCAATCCAATCGATCCTTTCTGAAAATCTGGAAAAAATTTTGAAAAAGTTCCGACTTTCAGTGAAAGCCATACAGGAAAACTCCGTGCTTACTGAATTTAGAATGAATATTTGAGTTTTGGCCCATTTTGGTAAACGAAAGTTACTGGGCCTGAAGAAACATCTAGTTTTTTTAATGGGCGAAGAATTTCCGAATTAGTATTACGGGGTCACGAAGATTCAGTTCCTCTATTAACGAGATAACTCTATGTTAAGATGGGGCCAATTTGAAAATGTTAACACACTTTAAACTGATGGATGGGGCTTTTGCGGCAAGAAAACTTTTTATACCGTATATTGTCTTTGGGGGGGTACTGCCATCAAGTAGACGTCATTCGTGTTAGTAACGTAAGTAATCATGGCTATGGTTGACGATGGCGAATAGTGGCGAGCAACTTGTACAGACGTATGAAATTTATGGGAAGACGGGGGTGAAGTATCGCATGCTACGCGGCAAGGTTTGAACTCATCGAACAATGGTTTAATTTTACCAAATTTCCCAACCAACGCTGTGAGTTTTTTATCGAAGAAACCCTTTTTTGTCCCGCATAAATAGCTTATAAAAGCAAGATCACCCTCTCTGCAGTCGGGACAGGGCCAACGTAATTCTTTCGGTGAATCTACGACTGCGTCTGTAGTTCTGCCAATTAAAGCAGCACATTTGATGTGGCACTGTCGCACACAAATTGAGGACTATTAAAATATTGTGCAGAGAGAGCAGCAATAGGTTTAGTAAACAGTCGCAAAGAGTAAATTAAAAATAAAGAAAAAAACAACAAATCAAGCAAGCGAAAGTAAGAAACGAGAGAATGATGAAAATGATGGACAAGCAACGCAGAGAAAGAAAGGTTCTCAAACCATCAGTCCTTCTGAAAACTTTATTCAAATGGTTGGAGATTGAACAGACTTTGATGACACTAAATATCACCATCTTCGATCACTTGAAGGCAAACAAAAAATTAGTCCCAAAAAACAACTACAAAAACAGCACAGAATAGAATACACAAAAGAGCCCCAGATGCTAGCAGAAAAAAATAAAATGAGGTCGTAACACAATAGCGATTCAAAATATATAATTATATTAAATATAATTTACTTATAAAGCGCTACTTACAATTCAGACTTAGTAATCGACTAAAACAAATAAATTAGAAAAAATTTGCGAAAATTTATACGCACAAGAATATTACACGTAAACAACGCGCGCGCAGAGTTGCCAGACCTCATATATTGAAACCAGCGAAAATCGCTAAAACAAACCGATGATTCCCTCGTGGAACTACATGAAAAAGGCAAAGGAATTAATCTTCGCAGCAGCATGGTTGTATGTTTCAAGACAAATCGAAACTGAAAGAGGGTATTGTAGGGATTAATAATATATTTAGATTTTAACTAAATTAGCAAATTAGTAAAATTGAAATTAATTATTGAGTAAAATTAATTAAATTGAAATAAGTAAAAATTCGATTTTCTTACTGAAAATAAATTGCGGTCGGTTACGTTTGTATTATAAAATATTGTATATATTTTCGTTGCGTCACTTTTTTTAGTTAAGAAACTAGCAATGTTATTAGACTGGCAACTATTAATTGTTTGCAAAAGAACAGCCATGTCATATTTGATTTCCTCTCAAACGACGACATTAGCCATCTTCCTGGATGGAATACGTGTTAGTTCACGCAATAGGAAGAGTGTGCTTTTAATATTATTTGTAATTGTTCAGCATATTGTCATGTTCGTTCCATGTCAATACGTACATACATACACACAAAATTTGTTTTTCAACTTATTTGTTGATGGCCATTGATATAATTCTAGAAAACACCTGAGGACTGTTCGTCCTTTGTCTGTTTGCGCGTCTGATGTAATTTTGTGTTTAAGCTGCAGGTTGCAATTTTTGAAATATTTTGATCCAGTTTGGTACAACGATGTACTTTGGCTCAAGGACGAACGCTGTTGAAATTGATTGGATTGGTCCACTTTTTCGCCCACTTCACATATGACGCCATATCTTGAAAAATCGTTGTATGGAATAAATTGCCATTTTCAAAATTTCTCGACAAAAATGGTTAAGTAATGGTATTTCGTATGTAAACTTTGGGCCGGCTGGGCCAATTTTTGAATCCGCTCTCATGTAAAACTGAAGTTCATACGATAAAAAGATCTGATTTTCAGTGCTTCATGATGAAACCCAGATCATAACCAAATTTAAGATAAAAAATTAACTATTCCAAGTTGGGATTATCTCGGTATATTTTTTGGATCCTTGCGCATAAATTGTTTTCACGAAAACTAATGCTTTGTAAGGCAAAAAAGTGTAATTTTGAATATGTTATGATGAAACCTCATAATAATAGTTTAAGACGAAAAAGTTAACTTTACCAAATTTGGCCATACACGCCTGCTTTTGAATCCTTCCATCAAAATCTGACCCTTTTTATTTTTCAGGGCAGAAAAGTTGAAGTTTTAATAGATTATGATATTGATCCATAAGGGATTAACTCTACAAAATTTGGCTGACGTACGTCTATTTTTAGATCCTACCGTATATAAGTATTTGCATTAAAATTTTTGTTTTTAAAGGGCAGAAAAGTCTACAATTCAAGCCACTTGGTCACAACGTTTCTTACGGAAAATAAGCCCTTACTTGCAAAGAGATCTTGTTTTTAATATACGGTCCCATAATAGTAAGTTCCTATAAAAACTGTTTTGTGTTTTACGTGTTTTGTGAATTATGTTAGACAATGTGGTGTTGGGTATTTAATAGTCGGCCTACCTCGACTATAATGTGTTCACTTCTTTTCGCATTTTTAATGGAGTAGTAGGGATCGGGACATTTACTCATTTTTTCCTTGCAGCTTGATATTTGCAGAAAGGTATTGGCAGGGATGGATTCCATTATGATTCAGATGAGAAAAAGTCAGGAAAGTCGGTTCTGGCGGGCTTAACCTCTAATTGAAAACTTATTTGAATTGATAATAAATCGGATGGTAGATCAACTTTAGGCAGACGATTCATTAAGAATTTGCGTAGGGTAAAATTTTCTATTTTTCTATGCCAAACTTACTTTAAAGTAAAATGGAAGCGTGCTGGCTTTTACCTTTACTATTTCATTTAAATAACAAAGTAGTTGAATTGGAAAACTTAGATCTAAGGCACTAATCGCAGTATGACTATTCCGATTACAGTGAAAGGCAGGCTTTCCATTGTTTAAAGCTTGAAATTGCTAGTATTTACAATGATTTTGCCTTTATTAGTCAAGAGATGGTCACCATACGAACAATGCCTAGCGTTGAAATCTCCGCCTAAAAATAAACGTTGTTCACAATAAAGAAAGTCACATCATTTCCGAATTTCATCACGAAAGAATTTCAACGAAAATATTTAGCTTAAGATTTACGGTTTTGATGATAGTAGCATCGAATTGTAAGGAATATGTCTGAAATTAATTCCTTTTATAACATTACCATAGTCGTCATCTTGACATTTTGTGGCTGATACGTAATTAGTGATTTTAATCCCAAAGCCATTATCATATTTTAGTAAAATATTACTTAAAGTGGAGATATCCATATTATTTGAGTTCAAGTAAAAGCCGAGAAATGAAACGCACTGTGTGTTATATTTTATTTTTTATACCCACCACTATAAGATGTGTGTATACTCTTTTCGTTGTTTCCCATAATGCATGTAACATCCAAAAGGAAACTTTAGAGACCCTAACGTATATATATTCTTGATCAGCGTGAAATTTTGACTTGATTTAGCCATGCCTGTTCGTGTGTGTGCCTGTGTGATATGTGTTGTTGGCAGTCTCCTGGTCGCAAAAATGACGATATCAACTTCAAATTTGGTAGAAACATTGGAAATTTCGCCACAAGTTGGGACAATCGGCCGGAGCGGAAGCGCGCAGTGGAACGCAAACTGAACGCAACTCCCATTCACTTTTTTATTCAGTAATTTTCGACCTATAACAAGATGTTAAAACTACAATTTAAGTACGACATCGCGCGTACTTATTTAAAGAATTCGATTTTGAGATCAAGTAATAGATATCATTTAGATTTTTGCAAAAGACTCTGAAAATGAATTGAAAAACTCGTAATTATATCTACATTGGCTAAGCTTTATGAAGACAAAGTTCATAGAGAAACGATTCGATACATTAACGCACACCGAGTAATGTCGGCGAATCGATAGTACCATTTATTAGCCTAGTTAAGAAGGAAACATCAAGAATAAAACTACGTTTCTCAATTAACGGTAAGGTTAACAAAAGCCATCTACTTTCATAAGAAGGCAAAGAGACAAGTCGATAGTACCATTCCTGATTCCCGAAGGCAAAGAGCAAGAATTGCTTTTGAACTCAAATTCCTGAGCAGAAACTGCTATTGAAACTATATAGTACTTATAGGAAGAAGAACACACAACAGAGACATAGGCAAATACTGGTTTGACTAAGCTCATCTATAGCCTTTTTGTAATGCAAACATCTTTACGCTCTTTCAACTACTGCTTGACGAAATCTTGCGCCAATCTAGCTTTACTGAAAGAGAGCTCTACGTGCAGATTGAAACGTAGTCTTTGTGGACCGAAGTGTTTCTTTTTTTTTAAATCGATCAATTACTCAGTAATGAATGAGTTTCTCCTTGAGAAAGAAACCTTCTTGCATTTTTTTAGATTTAATTTCATAAAATTTAATGAGCACCATTTAACCATGAAGCTGAGTCGAGTACGATAAGGATAAGGAAGAAAACAGTTTCATATCGCCAGTGTACATTAATATATGGGATTAATTAATGTTTTCAATATTTAACATACCCATTTAATTTTAGTATAAGTAATCGTGGTGAGCATATTTATTTTTAGCGCAATTCTATTGACCTAGTTTATATTAGCATAAGCAGTTATATTCTCTCATTAGCGTAAGCATTTGCAAATTTTATTATTAATATAAGCGCTCAATTGGATTCAATCAAGACGTATTTTTAATTACTTCGATTCACTACGGAAGAGTTATTAATCCTCAAAATCAACTACATAGCGAGAATTCGCGAAACTTAATTTGCGTTTGCGGATTGAGACATTAAATATTATAATTCCGAAAATAGTTATATTTTATATTTTATTTTTATTTATCCTTAACATGGTGATCGCGTTTATCTGAAATCACGAAAATCACCCCGATTTTTTGACATATCCTCTTTATTTGTTTATAACGTGACAATCCTGCATGTTCATAACACGGCGACTCCCTCAATCATACCGAATCTCTTTTAAATTAAAAAAGAATGAAACCGGCTCTAAATAGTTGCCTTAAGAGACACGCCACTTCGCGGGGAATTCATCAATGGTGATAGAGTTTAACAATACTGAATGATGTCTTATGAAGATAAGACCTTATCCATTTCAATAATTCAATACTATTCCAACCGTTCCGCATATACTAATATCACAGGAGATACGTATTCATACACATATAGTTAGAGCATAAGAAATAATTATTCAATGACAGAATGAATTTATACAACAGTGCTTCTTTTCTTCTTTTAGATGATGTTAATAATTTATAACAAATTTTTGATTTGAGTCTGCTAAAATCAGATGCTGTGTATTGAGGAACTTCACGTTTTTATCTTTCACTGCGGTGAATGGCTCTTTCAAGTTGGTCTTCATTCCGTTGGATACTTTTGGATTAATGTTTTTCATAGTTTTCTTGATGTTGTGTTTCTTCCGCTTGTGAAAGCAAATTAACCAAGTAAGCATGAATTTCATATTTTTCTTTCGTGAAATAATAATGTCACACAAGTAATTTCCACAAAAAGTCTCACATTGAGGAAACTTTTTTTGACATAGCTTTTGACGGTTTTTGTTTTGCTAGGTTCTTAGTACTTTTGGAAAGGGAGTTAAACGGAGGTTTTGGAAGGAAAAAGACGTGTAAATTGGATGTCCAGAAAATTATTGAAAATTCGAAAGTTAATACGAAAAATTAAATTATCTAGAATGGAATCCGTAAAGAAAGTGAGATTCCGAATTTTTTATGAAAACACTATGAACAATTTAAGAATGAATGTTGTACAACTGCCAAATAAATTATGAGCAAATTTCCATAAACAAGAAATTTTTATGAACAAAAAATTGTTAGTGCGGAACTACACATATGCAATTTTGAAAAGCTATTAAGGAAAAGAGTCAAAAATTGCTTAATATAAAAATATCACAGCAATAGTGTAAAAGTAAAAAAATAAATTAATATGAAAATCGCTGCTCATAAGAAAGTGCTAGCAATGGAAGGCAGTCTAATGAAACGCTTACACATAATCAGAAAACAATTGAAGGTTAAAACGGTCAAACCAGACGTACGAAGGAGTTATGAAAAAGTATAGGATAGATAAAAAAGAGAGTAAAGACAGACACTACCGATAAAGGCAAGATGGATTAATTTAATTGTGAGTGAAGTAAAATACAATTTAGAAAAAGGATGATAATAATATATAAAGCACTGAACAACGATAAGAAAGTATACATGTATAAATAGAAGATTAATATGGAGTCAATGGAAAACTAAAGATTTCCCAGTCGCTTGCATAAAAAAAAGGCGGAATATTTTTCTTTAACTAAAAAAATTTATGTTACAAATAAAAACCATCTTTGTTTTGCGGTAAGGGGTTATTAAAACGATCATAAGGCATGAAAGATAACGTGAGAAAAAATGACAGCAAAAAATCTATGTTACATAAAGCAACTGCACAACAACAACACCTAATAAATGAACATTTAGTGCCATACATTGCGGATGTAGTCATTTCGCCATATAATCAAAGGTTTTTTCTTGAGAATATATGCATATTGATGTATTATTTCGATTACGTGGATCATGGTTTGATGCGTTTTGATGTTCAAGTTGAATCTAGCTAGGTACAATACGACCATGTAAGTTTTGGCCACATCTTTATGAAGAAATATTTAAGTACAATTAATAATTTAAAAGATCGTTAATTTGTATATGTAGTATGCGATTTAATCTTAAAATACTAATTATCTTCTTATGACGGATTTATTTTTATTAGTTGTCGTTTTTACATTAAATTAAAAGGACTACATACAGTAAATAAAAAAATAACGATAGCGATAATTCTTAAAAATATGATTATAATAAATGTTGTTGAAATTTGAAATAAGAACAATGAAATAAAAAGAGTGTTTCTGTGGTCGAGAGGAAGGTAGATTAGGGTGGTCTTCGGACATAACTTCGAATTCTCCCGTAGACGTCGTGGGCCGAAGGAGACCATTAGGTAGGGCGGGTAGGGAAAGGGCTTAGGTTATGTGCCTTCGGTAAGCTAGATTTCGTCCGTCCTTATGTTCGCTTAAGAATAAATACTAAAAGGGAAAATACTAAATAAATAAATATTCTTTTATACGTAAACGTTTGCGGAGTACCCGAGAGACAAAATTTAATTTCTGTTGTCAGAAATTCATAGCGAGATGCTACATAAGTTACCCTTAGAGGTTAATTCAGCGAAGATTTGATTCTTCAAATCAGTACTTTCAATTTTTTTTAGTTCTGTGCCTATCCAAGACAAGAAAAATGATGTCCGTTTCGCCGCACAATTTACTCCGTAAGCAACAAAATGTTGCTGTTGCAAATTAGAATCTCAATTTTTATTTTCTTTGTGAAAAGCTGGTACAAGTGGCTATTGTGCTGCCTTCAAAAGATCGTTTGACTTTTGAGTATCGACCGGCATTTTGACGCAAACATGCGAAATTTTATATTGAAATAAACGATAAGCGACGCAGAATGGACCTTTTTTTTCTTGCCCAACTTGTCCAACTTTTTTTACCAATTTGCTACTTTTTTTCTTCAATTTATCCTCGTCGCCCGTAATTTCAAAATTTCAAAATAAAACACGTTTTTTGCCTTTAGCTTATAACTCCACACTTCATTTTATTTCAACTCTTACTTCTATATTAACATTGTAAATACATATATAATTAGAACATAACAAAAAATAATTTAACACTAAACCTACCGTGCGCGGTCAAATGACCGTTTTTAAAATTTCGTTTAAAATTTTTCGCATACAACGTTACTGTATCATCATGTAACTTATTGAGTTTTCCTAAAATATTCATTCCAACTACTTGTTACTATTTTCATCTTTTTTTATTGTTTACTTTCCGAAA
>KK499918.1:596332-649833 GCA_000688715.1 Glossina pallidipes | reverse complement strand
AAAATGCATAAAAATAAGTAAAACATACAAAATCGAAAAGCGGGGAACGAGTTTTCATTGTAGCATCAGAAAAATATTTTATTTACTATCTACTTTACTAAGATACATATGTTTTTACATATGCGGTCATTTGACCGCTCATGGTAGAAATAGGTATACATGGAATGTCGGTAGGTTTAGTGTTAAAGTATAACAGTGTGTATATGCATGTCGTTTTTTTTATTTATGTATGCCCAAAATTTGTCCAATTGTCTTACCTCAATTCAAAAATTTCAGACCAAAGCATGGTAGATAGAATCGATTGTGTACGATAAGAGTTCCCACAAAGTTTCTTTTAAAGTTAAATTTAAAAGACAAAAGATAGGTAGTTTATATTCGTATGGTATGTCAAATAATGTTAATAAATATTCGAGCCATGTCAATCAATATGTAAATATTAGGAAAAATGCATCGCAATATCGTTTTCGTATTCTCGAAGCGATTTGCAAAAACGAATCCTTATGGGATGAAATAGGACTTTGCGAAACGGCTCGAACTCCCTTACTTGAAGATGCATAAGTACTCGTTTTAGACCTATGTAGGTCTATCACAGTGCTAGCAATTTAAAAACAAAATATATCTGATATTTGATATACCCGCGCAATTAAATTTGAATATTGGTCTTACTTTTTCGTTATACTATTTTTTGTGAACATCGTTACTTTATCATTTTCATCAATGGAGGTCACAGACCAAAATACATGCAAGTACGCAATATTTATTTATTTAGAACGTATTTGCTACAAACATATTCTTGCGCCACTTAAGAATCCACAGGAAATGGTTGTGATTACAACCATAAAGAAAGCAAAAGCAACAATGCACCTTGTAGTGATAAACTTAAAGTTAAATATAATGGGCTGGGGGAATGTGATTCACCAAATAACTGCGCGGAAAAACTCGACTGAAGAAACACGTATGCATGAATAAACATTAAAGCAAGAAAGATAGGCAACCAGTGTTATAACACGCAATTTTTAAAAGCACTGGGAACATCCGGGTCTCGAGGAACAAATAATAATTATCATTATAGGTTTCACAAAGTATCCGAAAGTGGTTATGAAGATCACAGGACGTGCGGCATTGCGACCAACAGACAGGCAAACAGAACTGAGTACCCTCCGAGCAACCATGCGTCGCCATGCACTAATTTTGCCATAAATAAAACACATAGGCATGTATCTCTTCTAGTCTGGGGAGTTTGGTTAATTTTAATTAATGTCCGTATGAAGAGAGGATACTAACAGGCTCCCATCCTAAACCACCCAGCGCAGAGGCTTACAATTTTCTTGTGCCGATTCAATCTTATCAATGTTGCATATGTAGTTGGCTGACCAAATAACTAAAACGTACTCTAACATCGACCAAATTAAAGCCATGTACAGTCAGTCGTTCACTTATACATACACATCTCTTCATGAACCCTGAAAGCAACGTCGGTTTGATCACAATTCTCTCCATAGGTCGGTTAAGTTTTAGTTTGGAGTTGAAAACAATCTTTTTTTTTGCAAGTTTTGCAAGAAATATTATCAAACATGTCATCACCAACACAATAATTAGTAGGCAGCATTTCGCACCACGGAAAGGGTAATTTTTTATATTTTTGTAAATAAAGCACCGTGATATTTGTCGAGAGACTACCCCATTCATATCTGAATGCAAGAACTCCACGTCTCTAATGAAATTTAACAAGAATATTTCAACTTCACTGACATACATCAGAACTCTAGCATTACGAACACATGTGAAGCTAGTTAGTAAGTAAGACAAACAACAGGAAGGAAGAAAAGTGACTTCCTTGGGCAACACCGAATGATATAGAAATATCCCAAGAAAAAAATGAATTAAACAATACTTTCGGACTATGACTAGGGAGATAAAATTTAAACCAAGAGAATCATTTTCTAAATCGATCTAAGCCCGTTTGTCTCTCTGTCTGTTTGTGTGTCTGATGTCTGCCCATGTAAATTTGTATTCGATCTGCCAGTTGAAACTTTTTAGATTTAATTTGGCACATCGACGTAGTTTGGCTCAAGCATGAACGCTGTTGGAAATGGTTCGGATCGGTCCACATTCTCGTCCACTCGTCATATAACGCCTTATTCTGAAAAGTCGTTATCTGCAGAAAACAGTAAAGCTCATAATGGTTAATTGTCAAAGGCATCTACATTACGAAATTTGGACCACGTTGGTGTATTTTTTGGATACCACCATATATAAGGATTCTCTTCAAACGTAAACCCCTATATTTCAAAAAAGGCTAATTGATAATTTATTTGTAATGAAAATTTGTTTATTATAGTAATTAAATAAAGAATTTAATTGGAACCACATGGGTTTATTTCTTGGCCCCACTCCAAATAAGACGTCCATGAGTAGTTAGTCCTTCAGAAAAAGAGTTAATTTTTAATATTTTATGATTAAATTTTATTCATAGTAGTGTTTAAGCAAAAAAATTAAAAGTAGTGAATTAGGATCACATAGTTCTATTTTATTGGACCCCAACTTATATAGGCTCTATTACGGAACGCAAGCTTTTATATGGAGAGAAAATCTAACTTTCCAATATGCGGGCTTCCATGCCGTTTATGGTAAAAATAATGTGTACTTTTTGGAGTATTATTACCAAAACGAGTGAATACGTGTGCTAGGCGAAGCGGCGTAGAGTATGTAATAGTCGGCGTTACCCGGCTATAATGTTTTTACTAGTTTGTTTTGCTTTACCACCTTTTCGGTGCCATATACAGCGGCGTTTCTTAACCGGGGTACAAACTTAACGCTTTCCAGAAGGTTGGGTTACAAGAAAATTTGAAAAGTTTTGTTTTTAAAATAAAACGCGCCATTATCAAATGCAGAATAATATGAAAATAAATTTCAATTATTAAGAAACTAATCTTTGATAAGATTATGAACAAAACCAAGTTTTGGTTTGCAACGGACGAAGATTGCAGTAAGCATAACGCCACTTACTGGCCCTTACGTTAGAGTCTTATTACACAAAAATTCGACATTTTTAGCGCCACAGTATTCCGAATTAGAGTGTACTAATTGGAAAAATTACAGTTCAAATTGCATAAGCTAAGATTAAGAATTAGTATTTAATAATATTTGTCATTATTTAATTGTCTAATTGTGGAATATAAATACATATAAATGTAATAATAGTTTACATACTATATAAATATATTATTCATTATTTAATTATTCAATTCGGGAAAGTAAATATATATAAATATAATAAGTATATAAGATAAGTAGGTACCGTGTAGAATAACTCATGTGTGATATGAAAAATTTTGAAAAATATGTCAAAAATATATGTGTCCAAAGTGCTCAAACTTCGTAAGATTCTTCTAACTTTTAACAAACTATTCGACCATCTGCGGATTTAGCTGTCTCTGATAATAGCACAATCTGTATAACGATCAAGATATTTCTTCTGTGAATACGATACTCTGCGTAGCAACAAGAGAGTGACGGAGCTATGCTTACAAAGTATGCATGTGTACCTAACACAAGAAAGTAATAGTTCTTTTCTTAGTAACAGGATGTTCTCTGCCTAATCAACAATAACGAGACTTCGTTTACAACAACAAAGCATGTTTATGTGATTTTGTGGTTCTTTGCCCACATATGTACATGTTCAAGTACGTGCCGTACATACAAATAAGAATACATGAATGCGGATATGTATATCGGTGTAAATGTATAACTCAGAGTAGCTATATGTTTGAAGAAACATGGCGTAGGGGAAACAAAACGATTTCACTCTAAGTACAGTAAGTACGTGCGAAAGGCCTTATATTCATCTTTAGACACCGCAGCAACATATCTTTCTTGCGAGTTATTTTCTTTAACTTCATTTATTTTAAATACATTTAGATTTATGTATAACTTGTCTTAAAATTTTTAACTAATTCTTAAATAATTAAGTTTGTAGCTTGCGTTTGGATGAAACAATTAAAGAAATAATATTACTTGCAAATCCAAGTAATAAAGTTACCGCTGAAATGAAAAATTTGGCTACCGGGATCTTCACTGTTTCTTATGCGTGCACGAAATGAAACATCGATAGTTTTAACTCACAACTAACCGTCCGGAGTCGGTTTATGGCGGTTTTTGTCGAGGAAACTCGACATGAAATTTGTATGTTGAGTTAATGGTTGCCGTTAACGCGAATTCGGTTGATGGTACCTGATAGCATGTGAGTATTTGTTTAATATCAAAACATATACTAGTTTGAGAGCGAAGTAGTAGTCGCGCTTGATGTTTCAAGGGAAAGCAAAGTAAAATATCTTCACAAAAGCAAATGTTTGGTAAAATTAATGGGCATAGACAGATTTTTTAATCTTAACTATTCCAAAATTTTGGCAAAAATAATAATTTCAAATAATTCTTTTTGATGTTGTTGCTTGTTGGTACCATAAAGTATAAAAATGGGTAATAAAATGCGGAATTAACTCCGCATCTGGAAACGACAAAAGGTGGATATATAGAATTACTAGAAACTATTTAAAAAGTATTCTGGAAACGTGATATTTAGGTTCTGTTTGGCCAAGATGGACACAGGTAAATGTAAGATGGAAATTACAAATATTAAAAAACATATAAATAAGCAGTGATGTATTCAATCCAATTTATTCAACTTTATATTTTCATTGAAAAGATTTCAATTTTACACCAATTTCTTTCTCGAATATGTTTTCGAAGTTCTTTTCGAGTTTCTTTTTCGAATTTTATGTTTATTTCTTTACCTTTCCCCCCATTTCTGTGCATTGTTTTGTTTGTACATTGATGTTATTACAAATACTCCGTTGTAAGCGCAACGAACGGAAAATCCAAGGAAATGTCATCGTGTCGTGTTTGTCTTTTCTTACGATAATGGGACCGTAAACTGACCTCTGGTTATAAAATATGATAGAATTACTTTAAAAAAACCAAGCAAATAAAGTTTCTCATCGGCATTGTACGAATCACATTTAAAATAGGCTAAGAAAAAAAGATATTAAAAAGGGAAGTAACAATAATGGGATGTCTCCAAGTAAAAAAAAGATGTTATGCTAAAGGGAGGACATCAAAAAAAAAAAAAAAATAAAGGCGCTACTCGAAATATAATCGGTGTTAACAAACACAATGTTATTTATCCATCTTTAAACTAAATTATTCGCGAGCAAGCTCATCCGTTTAGTTTAAAGAGAGACATTTGCCTAAAAACCAAGCAGTTTTTGTTACACGTTCAGTAGATCAATCAAACAACAGTCTACGAAATTCTATAGATAAAGCATATGAATCAAAAACATGAGAAGGAAAAGTAGGCTCTTGGGAATTATTGTTGCTTGCAAGTTCTAAATACACATTTTGAATTTCGCGCCTAAAGCAAAAATTCAGAATAACATTTTCAAATTTATTTTTTATTTTTTCAATTCTAAGAATTTATCTTTCTTTCTGAGCCAGACAACCCCTTCTTTATATACCCCTAACGTTTTGCCGTTTCATACCAAATTACTCATCTTTTGTAGTGCGGGTCTTCATTTGTCCAAATCGTTCCTCGTCTGTAATCCGTTTTTTGTAAACTCGACGTAATGATTTACGCGTCTTCTTATCAGCGCTATCCACTAGTGTAAAATATTGTAAACGAGAGTTCGTAGCTAAATGAGTTGATTCCATTGCACGACGTTTTCTAATTTTAATTACTTCTGGTGACAAGGTGGGGCAATTATCGCAATTGGCGCTATGCTCTGCAGGTTGAAATTCCGTATTATGGTATTTGGTATATCCTTCATGGGGTAAATCTTCCTCTGTCTGCATTTGAAATTCTTGCTCATTGATAATTTCTTTATGGCTTCTAGATTGGTGAGTTCTGTCTAGACTGCTCCGTGGAAAAAATTTACTTGGAGCTGTGGGTTTTGTGGATTTTCTGAACATTTCCTCCATATATATAGTTGCAGGTTGAGGCAAGTCCTCTAAATCAAGTGGCTTGGCTTGCTCTTTCGGGTAGGGGCTCCATTGGTGCGGTGATTTATGTTTTCGTTGAGAGTTTCTTCGAAGAAATAAATACCCTGGAACGAAAGGTGGCAATTCAGGTGATATATACAGTGACGGTTCCATCTGTCCCACAGGTTCCTGCGCAGATTCAATTAGCACTACAGGGAACTGATCTTTAGCAGATTCCATTTGCTGGGTAAGAGCTTGTTCATACTTATTTTCTTGTTGCTGTCGTTGTTGTTGCAGTTGCTGTTCTTGAGATCCAAATAGTGATTCGTTGGAAGATCTTCTATGTGATTGCATCTGCGATGTGGGCTCTCTCTGCCCTACAGGTTCCTGTGCAGACTCTATTAACACTACAGAGTACTCAGGAGTTTCTGATTGTTCTTGTTGAGACCTCCACTCAGGAGATTGTTTTATAGGTTGCTGTTGTTGCGTTTGTTGTTTTTTGAATGCAGGTTTATTATTTGGAGAATCTAATTTGCTGTCAAACTCCAAATGTGATGGTTGGGATTCTCCATAACTGGATGTGCCCGCGATCGTTGTAGGTATCCACATCTTTGCTATCTGTGGGTATTGAGGTATTTCGGTTTCGGGGATATGTATATGTGATCCCTGCGGCTTTTGATCGTCTTGAGGATTGAATAGTTGAGTGTTTCCTGTAGATGACCATATCTTTGCTATTTTAGGATACTGTATGTTATTTTCGAAGACATTTACGTCTAAATCTTGCTCGTTTATATCTTTTTGATGAGGGAATCCCTGCGTATTCCTTTTAGGTGAGAGAATTTTTGCCTTTCCCTCGTGCTGCTGAGTATCCGTTTCTTCTTTCCTTAATTTTGTTTTTTGCTCCATGACTAGCTCCGTCATCACTGTGGACTCACCCGCTGTCGTTGCCCCCAAATGTTTTTGCTGCTGTTGTGGAGTCTTCCCCTCATCATCTCCTTTAGAAGGCATCGCCAACTCCTGTTGTTGAAAAATTGTTTCCCTATGTTTTCTATAGTTCATTGGTTTCCATTCCATCATATGTTGTTGTTCTAAAGACGATGGCATGTGCTTTGCTGCCCCACTGGGCGGAATTTGTTGTTTGTCGTCCGCGCTAGACTCAGTTCGTCGTGTAGTTGCTTCTGCCGATAGGATTTCATTGATTTGAGGCCTTACGCCATCTAAATAGTCAAAAGATATTGGTGTGTCAAAAGACTTTGCAAATTCGACTTCAGAATCAGTTTCTTGCATTGATATTACACCTGATCTATTTGATTCCGTTATCTTCCCATGCAGATTCTCCTCCTCTGCAGTTAAATTCACATCATTTGGCGAGATCTGTCGCGGTTCAACTCCAGATTCTACCTTTTGAAAACCGAATGTTGGTGAATCTGTCGGCTTTAGTTGCATTTCGTACTCTTTCGCTAAAGCCATAACTTGTTGCTCAATTGTTTTCGGGGCGTGTTGCACTATTTCGGGTTCTCTTCTTGAGTTCTGCATCTCTCCATCTAAGTCTAACCTTTTCAATGATTCATTCGCATTTAGCTGAACGCCATAAGTCTGTCCCAGTTCGAAACCCCGGTGTTCGATTTCACCTGTGTTTTTTGTCAAAAATCGATTTTGAATGCCATGATTTTCGAGTTCTAAACTCATTTGGTCCATTTCATGATCATGTTCTTCAGTTGCAGCCGTGTTTGCTGTCGAAAATTGACTTTGCATGTCGTGGTGCTCCACTTTTGACCACATTTGGGCTGGTTCCGTTTTCGGATCGGCCTTTTCTGGTAGTTGTTCTTGCTCATCTAAAGAATGTCTCCGTTCTCTGTGTGCCTCTTTTGAATCAATTTCCACTTCCAATGATTCTGCAGGCTCCAGTTCTATATTATGTTTATTGGGTAAGCTTTCCGACTCCTTGGCAGAATTTTCCATCAATTGCTCTTCTTCTACATTAGATTCTTGCTCTTCCTTTGTGTTTTCTAGAGGCGGTTCCGATGTTTTAGTTAGTTCCAATGCTATTTTTTCTCCTTCGTCTATAGTCGTCACATCTACATCTGCTGATCCTTCAGGCACACTTTCTTCTGCGACTTTGGATGGATATTCTGTCAATTTCAGTGGCATCCCTTGCTCATGTAAAGCGTTTTGCATTGCTTCTTCTTCGGACAATCCTTGGCTTAATGGTCCAAATGACCTATTAATTTCCTTTTCCTGTTGTTGTAGTCGTACTAAATTCGCTTCAGCCAATTGTAGCACAATGGAAGCTGTCTCATTTATCTGTTCTTGCAACGATTGCCGCGCTTTTTCTAGGGAGTATAGTTTTTTTTTCAGCTTCAAAATATCTGCATTTGTCTAAAATTCAAGGTGAAGATTATTCAAACTGTTTCAAGCTGAAAAATACTGGACCATACCTTTTTCATGAAAAGTAGTTCGGGATCAATGGGAATGACGCTATCATCAGTATAGTACATACGTTGTCTCCTTTAAAAATAAATGGCAACATAAATTTTATATATAGATGAACATTTGCAACGTTTCATATTACAACTTACGAAAAGTATCGCGCACATCTTATGACTTTAGATAGGAGTACTCGCTGACATTTAAACATACTTGTCTCAAATTTGGTAGAAAAAAAGGAAGTTTATTGAAAATTTAAAAAGAAGTAAATTTCCTTTTTTTAGTTTTAGAATTTTTAATTTCTATTTAAGTGTGTGTTATCCCAACAGAATAGAAAAAATTTGATTTTTTTTTGCAGTTTTAAGATCGAAAATTGAGCCGTTTTTATTTGAAAAATTTTCCCCTGTAGTGTGTCAAATAAATTTTTGACAACTATGTCAATGCTAAATCGAGTTTGGAACTACTCTCACAGTATAAATAACGATAAATTTCCTTTGCTGCTCAATTGAGCATTTAACATTTATGAAACGTAGTTTTTAGTACTGAAGTGAAGATAGCCCACAAAGTCAAACCAAATTTTTAGATTCGCGTCTTCGCTAAAAAGGTCTTCGCTAAATTGCTTGTTATTCAGAAATAAACAACGCACATATAAAATAAGTATTGAAATTGAATAATATGAGCAAACGCGCACATATTGAGAAAACTAATTATGAACACAAAATCAAAAGCTAAGTTATTGCTACTAAATCTCATGCAAAATAGCAGTACAAATTCTAAAAGTATGCGATGTCCAAATTGTGTTATAACCATTTGCGGAGACTTTACCTGACTACACATTTTGATATGTCGTAAAAAATCTTAAAATCTATCAGAAAAACCTAATTTTATTACCCCGGCCCGAGTCCATCACCTCGAAATTCGTCAAAAACCTGCGCTCTCCACATACGCAAAACATTAAATTTGTTATGAAAAACTCCGAATTTTCCCTATCGCAAGTTTTTTATATGTCTTAAAGAATGCTAAAACCTATCAGAAAAACCTAATTTCCTTACCGTGGCCCGGGGCTATCACTTAGAAATTGGCCAGAAACAGGCCGTCTCAATATACACGAAACACTAAATTCGTTATAGAAAACTTTAACGAATTTTCCCTATAGCGGATTTTTGACATGTCTTAAAGAACGCTAAAACCTATCAGAAAAACCTAATTTCATTGCCCTGGCCCGGATCCATCACATCGAAATTGGCCTAAAACCGGCCCTCTCTATATACACAAGCCCCTAAAGGCAAAATGTTGCAATAATGTTGCGAATAAATGTTGCTAATGAAATGTTCGATCTTTTGATCACTTAATGTTTTTATCTTTATTCAACATGTATGTTTAAGATTACACATTACGGGCATATGTTTGCAATTGTATCGCACTCGCACTTGCTTAAGAAGTTATATGCATGTTATTGAGTTGTCGTCATTTTTCAAAATATGAATCGCGTACAATTGTATTCAAAACATTCAGGAAAATAGAATATATGCTATGGCAAAAATGTTTGTGTGCGCTTGTTGGTTAGCAGCCATTTAAATGCGTTTTTCTTTATTTATATCGGTAAAAACTCAGTTTATGACTTTTGGGTATGACGGCGTATTTTCTAAAACTATGCCCTACAACTTATTTTATTTAAAGACAATATGGTACCTATGGTAATTAAATATAATTAAAATGAGTAAACCAAATAATTAAGTAGTTCTCTTAAGCCGGAGAGATTCTTATACCGAACGAACAATTTTACTAAAGTTGGATTTGTCATTGCACATATGAGCGCATGCACCTCAATCAAAGAATCATTTATTTCTGTTCGCTTCCTTTGCTGTAAACCAACCAATCATAGCTTTATCCTTTTTTCAGTGTATTTATTTTGATACTTAGCTGCAATATGCCAAAATTTGTGACGCTTGCGTAATTTTGGCCCCTTGAATTTATATTTCTCCATTGAGTAAACAGCGTCTGATGTGCCTTCTGTTTTTGCACCGCCAGTTATCTCTATTCCTGAACTTTAAATTGCCATAACCATCGGCTTATATTTTTCTGTGAGCCCAGACATCATGACTCCTCGCCTAGCTTAAGCTCGGAACTTCTCAAGTTGCGTGCTATTGTAAGAAATTCGTTCACATAGTCATCAGCAAGCAAAATCCTTCAGCCTTGCTGAAGAGAACCTTTGCATAAGACTGGTCAGTCTTACCAAACCAGTGCCTTGAGAAAGGCTTCGTAACTTTTTCCATATTGTCTTGTCTACCATGTTCTTTTACGGTCTTGCAGGGATCTTTGGAGATAAGCCACAGATAATTTCTAATCTTCAAAATTTTCGCTCCGCAAATTGTCTGTAAAATTGTAGTGTAATGACATTTTTGTTTTTTAATATTTTTTCTTTTTTTTTGGAAAAAAATTAATAGTTTCGTTTTATATAAGCGGATCCATAACCTGTTGGCGTACTGGCGTACGAATGAACGTAAGTAAATGATATATACATACATTTATTTTATTATCGAGATGGCTATTGTATTATATATCACTTTTATTTTTAATTAATAAATATTCATTTCGGAGCGTCCATCCATTTGTAGGTCAATCAATCCATATACATACACAGTAAAGCCTATATATATATATAAAAATATCTAGCAGATTTCTCGTTTAGCAGAGAAGCTTAACAAAGAAGCGCAAACAGATTTCTTGTTTAACAGAGAATCGCAAACAGATTTTCCGTTTAACAGAGAAGCTTAACAGAGAAGCCGAAGAGAGATTTCTCGTTTAACAGAGTAGCGTGAACAGCGCTGCCATTTTTTCCTATATAACAAAAGATTTTTTGACTATTTTTGTTAACACGTTCGCGGACATTAAAAATTTCAGGGAGCTGCAAAAATAGACAGGCAATTATTTTTGAAACTAGTTGTAATATCCAAAATCTGATTATAAATATACTATAAGAGTAGTCGGAACATCGTATTTTAACTATTATATGAAATGAACGTTATAGCATCCACGACAATATGGGTCATATTTTTCAACTAGGATGACGTGACGTACATGAAATTAAATGAACAAAAATTGGCTTTAAAATTTGAATGCTGTAGTACGTCACGTCATTTTTCATCACTATTAAAATTAATGCTATATTGATTGATATGACAACTTCTTCTTTGAATTTCTTTATGTTTTAGTTTATCGATTAATATTTTGTAAAAAGCAAATCTCATTCATTAATAAATTAATAGATAGCCTTGGCGGTACAATTTCCACATTTACATTGATCCTACGTTACATCTCGTTCTTTTTGCTCGGATCACCATAGCAACAAGATTGTCTCACATTTATCATAAATATGTAAAACATGCAAGCTTGCAAGATAAGTCTACGCGGAAATACACCTTAATATATGCCCCGGCATATGACAACCTGCTCCTATGTCTTTAAAGAACGGTTTTTTGTTGAAGCCATTAAAACACCTTTATACTGCACCTTACAAGCAGATGTACGGTTGTGCCGCGCCTGGCAGCTTCTTTATCAAGCGCAGTTCCACGCCGAATGAAATGGCTAAAATCGGCGATGTGGACACCAACTTCCAGGTTCCCATTTAATAATCCGCGACAATGTAAGGCATCGTCAATATCTGTACAACCGGGCGGGTCTCTACTAAGCATATATTAATGTCTACAAGCGCCGCGTAATCCTTGAATTGAATTAAAATTTGAATCTAAAAATAAGTAACAGGCACTAAGTAAATTACTTCAGGAGTTATAATCCAAGGCATTTTGGGTAAACAATTAAGAACTTCAGAAAAGTTGTTGAGGGGCACATCGTGTTCCAATAGAATGACTTCATTCTCTGTGTCCACATCAGGTCCCAGCGATCGAACGAAATGCCCTTGGGGAGGGCGTGAATTCCGAGGCCAGCTATCTATAGTCACTACAATGCGTTGATTTTTCAATTTTTCCGCTTAGCGTGTTACGAACACGAATTTTACGATCAGTAGGAATAAATATGTGACGAGTTGCATTGGCCAAAAGACTAGGTTGCAGAACTCCACAATATAGACGCCTTTTGCGCACAATTATGCCAACAACTTTACCAGTTGGTTGCTTGTTACTTTTTAATGGCCGCCGTAGCAACAACAGCCGTTAAAGTTTTGTTAACACGGTCGCTAGTCTGGTCACTCTGGTCGTCTAATTCAAGGGCAATCTCACTTGGGACGCACCATTGCTCTTCCGGCAATAGCTCAATTTCAACAATATCACTCACCATCATTTAGTTTTTCAATATTTAAAAAAATTTTTGTAAAAATCTTGAAGGGAAAAATTTTTCATATGTTTTCTTTTGAATTCTCTTTTTGATTTGTAAACAATTTCATACGTTTTCTTTCTCCCTGAGTTCGCTCTACCTCCTTTTGAATTCGCTATACCTCCCTGAGTTCGCTGTATCTCCTTTTGAATTCGCTATACCTCCCTGAATTCCATCTTTTGAATCTGTAACATCTTTTGAATTCGCTGTAAATATGAAACTTAGGTAAAATTGAATTGACTCTTAGAAGCAAATCTTATAATAGTTATTACTAAAAGCAAAGGGCGTAAACAAAATAAAAAATAAAAAAAAATGAAATAAATAAAAAATATGACGGAAGTATAACATGTAAAAAAATTATATTCGGTCCTGACTGAATATTTTATATCCATCACCGTTATCCTGAAAAAGAAGAAACACTGAAAGAACTAAATTTTCATGCTCTATAATATGCAGTTCGCGCATCTGATTTTTTCTATTTTCAAAATAAAAGTTTTTGTCGCATAGGCGTGGTAGGAGTGCCCTGCTAAGAGTTTAGTTTATTTCCAATTTCTTTTGCAAATTAGTAGGCTACCTATTCATTTTCACTAATTCCAAATTTGAAACTTTGGGGTCTCTGAAGCTTATTTCTGTGCCTTATAAAAGTATTGAAAAAATCAAATTTTGATATACTTGTAGGCATAGCTTAATGTGCATTCGCAATAATGAAAAAAAACGACCAAATCGTACGGTTATGAATTTTCTACGTTTGCACTTAATCAAAAACAAAAAATGCAAGCATAAAATTACTTTACTAAACATTTGCGTTTCGCTATTTTTGTTTAAGTTTAAGAAAAATATTACATAAGCAGCAAACTTTTATCAATAAACTCAACTCAATATTAGCTAGCCTTGACATTTTAGAAATATTCAAAGAATAATAAAATTGAAATCTTGTAACGCTTTTGCCGAATATACATTGGCCATTAAAAGAGTGCAAGTCTTACCGGAAACAGCCGAGCGGCTCAAATTAGTAAATTAATACACACTCTACACTTCGTAAACTAATTTTTTATTCTTTTTCAAAATAGAGGTGTTCTCAGTTTAGGTGGTGCTTTGGGCGTGTCTTTCGACCGATTTGGACCATTTTCAATGCCAACCTGCGCGTGAGAACGTTTGTTGTTTCTTCCAAATTTGAAGTCGGTAGCTTCATTTTTGCGGCCAGAAGAATGTCTAAACCAGACATCACACAGTCGGACAGACGAATATGCTTAAATCGATTCAGAATTTCACTCTGATCAAGAACATATGTATTTTATAGCATCTTTGGAGCTTCCTTTTGGATGTTGCAAACATCAAATATCAATATGAGTATACCCTTATCCTTTGGCGGTGAGCGTAGAAATTCAAATTATGTAAATTAGCACTGAAGACGGGTTTTTAACATTTTAAGTGTTTGTTGGTTGTTGTTATACCACAGCTATTTTGGATATCATATGCATGAATCGAAATTGAATTACGATGCATAAATCTAGAACATATTCGGGGAACCAGTTATGTGAAATACGTAGGCTCGCGAAAATTGCATAAAGTATGGTAAATATATGTATATGGAAGCATCCGACATTAAATAAAGGTAAATTTTTCTTACAACATAAACATTTTAATTATAAGGACTTTCTTCTTATTTCTATAGAAAATGTACACTAAAACTTACTGAGGCACTTGGCGAACACAAAATGTAGAGTTCTTTAACACGAAATAAATGGTGAAATGAAAACAAAGCAAATGTAAATAAAATGTTAACACAAGCTTTATTAAGTTACTTTTCGCATTCGAATTCGGTTCCATTGCTAGCACTTAGCTTTTGAATGCCTTGGGAACTCATATTATATAAAAGTTCTCATTTTTACATTATAATAAAATTAACTGCTTCTGTACTTTCCACCAAAAAGTGGTCCAGATCCCCGATCACTATGTGTTGAATTGCTACTAAACGTTCATATGTTTCAGACATTTTATAAACTGTGTTCGCAATATGTTGACTATATTGAAATACTTATTCAAGTGTGGCTTTTGAATAAAGTTAATAACAAACAAAAATTGTGGACTCATTCTTACGCTACTTTTGTATTTTTCGTCGTGTACTGATATATTCCTTCATATGGCTTCAACGAACATTACAGGTTTGCAAAAATGGTCTTATCCAATACACTCTTTTTTTACATGTGCGAAGAAGAAATTGTTTTGCTTTCTTTAATCACGATGTAAAATTCTGTCATTTCTCCCTTTATTTTTAATTCTCTATTTATGTAAACTCATTAACAAGTCAAATAAAACTACAAAGATTGCTTTGCTACAGAATCAAATCATTGTATTACAAGTGAAATTAAACCGCCACGATCAAGATGCAGCGATTTCATATTGCATATACACACAAACAAATTCTATTAGACCAAGATGGAGCGCTAATTCTATTAAAACCAAAATTTCATATTGCATATGAAATGACCAAAATTTCATATTGCACACAAACAAATTCTTCTAAAAATCTTGAAGGAAAAAATTTTTCATATGTTTTCTTTCTCCCTGAATTCGCTGTACCTCCTTTTGAATAAAGTAATAAAGTAAAATAAATAATAAATAAAATAAACAAATAAATAAATAAAGTAAACAAAGCAGAAAAAACAGTGTCATGTTGTATCTCGTTTTAACGGAATGATTGATTACTGTAAGAAATTTACTTGCAGCAATTTCGGAGTAATAGAAATCTTCTTGTATAATAGAAATAGTAAATAGTAAATAAAAGCCGCACCATTGAAGGAGAGAGAAAAACGGACAACCAAAAACCCCTTTAAATTCGGTTTGATTTATTCGATGTAAGCTGGTAGTGGCTGATGTGGTTTTAATAAAAGCTGTTTAGGCTTATTTAGGTAGCATGAAAGCAGAGGACGAAGAAAAAATCTCGTGTAAATGTCCGTCTATATGTTTTAGTAAGTGCTGGCTGTTGACATTGCGACTCTTATAAGTGTGTATAGATATTGAAAACAAATTTCTATGGGAATTCAGATAAAATAAAGCAAGAGTCTGAAGGATTCCGGGAGGAAGAAGTTTGACTCTACAGACTTACGGATGCCTCATCTAAACGTCATAGTGAAATCTATTTTTTACATATTTCTCACGCACCATTACTCGTTTATATGAAATTTTAATCATAATACTTTATGCCCATTTAGCTAATACGAAAGAGCAAAGATCAAGCAAAACTGTGAAAGATTCAGCCCTATGTTATTTTAGTAAGTCCAACAAATTGTATTTAATATATATTTTAGCTATGCAGGCATAACGATGCTTGTCTCATACTTAATACGAGAGAGGATGTCGGACGTATGAATAAGAGGCCCATAAGTACAAAACAATCTTTAGTTTGCTTAACTGAGGAGAAAGTGGTGCGTACATTGGCTATGATTGTTGTGTTTATATTTGAAATGTTTTTGAAGTATGCGTCCATATTTTTAACAAAATATAAAAGCAAAAAATAAAATTATTTAAAAGTACTGCAAAATCATAACTAATTGGTGATAAAGTTTTTAAACCAGTTCTGGCAGAACACCCGGCAATTGTTACACATGCACCACAAGCCGCTACGACAATTGACTCACGTCATTTACATTCTGTAACCGGCTGTAATCGGCTACTAATGCTGCTCGTATTATATTCAAACGTAAGCGAATCGGCGTTAGTAGCACCATGCCCGAAAACGTTACATATGAATACCTTCGCCCATATCTAGTGACAGCCCTATAATGTTGAAGAAGATTCGTCTTCCAACGACACTCCATTACCTTTTGTATCCTTAATACATCCCAATTATTTAACTAAGCAAGCTTATCATTCGCCCATACTGCTTAACAACAGTTCATTGAATAACAACGCGGTAGTGGCTGCTTCCACGTTAAGACCATTATTAGTTACACGATTTAACGCAGAAACCTTGGCGCTTAGGCAGATCTACGGCTAATTAGCAATCGGGTTACAAATGAAATTGTAAAATATATGAATCCCATTCGAATGGGTCTCTGTTTGTGGAGATACACTGAGTGATGAACATAACCAAAAAAGCAATGGTATTAAAGAGGAACGTAGAAGTTAAGTGAACATTACTGTATGATTACAGTAATTAGTACATAGTAATGTCAACATCGAAATTCACATCAGGAGCACGTCTGGTCTGCTCAATGCACACTTAATAAGCTTCGTAAGAGCAATCTACGCACCTTCTAGGCATGTCTTATGTATATACACTTAACAAAACGGTTCCAAATGACGTTTCTCTTATTGTCATTTAATAATCTTGTATTAACATCAAAACAAGACGTTTCAGTTACAGTTTAATGAAAGCGAGAAAACATTATTTATGTTTACACTGACTAAACAAACTGACAATTGTTGCTGTCATAATGATGTTAACGCGCAAAATTTAAAGATTTGAAAATGCAAACATTTAAAACAAGAAAAGCAAAAGGAAGGAAAAATCGCGCTGTCTTCTAAATACAAAGAAGATAATTGCGATTAAAGGCAACAGGCTACAGATGGTGGCAATAGTTGTGAGCAAAAGGACACCGACGAAGACGATGAATATTTTGTGCTTAATCGCAGAGCATCCAAAAACAGCAAAAGAATAAAAAGGGACTAGATAACGAAGCTAGAAACGGCAACGCATAAGGTGGAATACAGCGTTTCAAATCTGATACATTGACGTCGTGAACATAAACGCAATTCTATTCGTGACGAAATCACGTTATTTGAGAAACGTATCAGTTATGCTGAATTTTATTATTTTATGTTTCCTGTCTTTTTTATAAATATTTACATGTACTTTTGTCAGTGTCATTCGTTCTACGTGTAGATTTTATGGTTTTAAAAAAAGAAAACACATGTATAAAAATGAATTACAATTTCTTTATTCAGAGGAAACTAGGTTAGCGGTCGTCGACCACAACTTCGGGGTTTGCCATTGAAAACCATGGGGCGAAGGAAACCGTACGTAGGACATGGTTAACAGTCGACGTTTTTCGAAGAAATTTTTCGTATCTCCTGAACGAGCTAACTAGCTTCAGCAATGACCGATGAATGCGTACCTAAAAACCATAAAGCCCTAAAAACAATAAAATTCTATATTAGAACAGACAGTGAGGATTTTACAAACACCTCGTGGTACTTACCGTAACTTTTTTTTCATTCAAAAAGAGTAATAATTTCAGTATTTCATTAATTTTTATGTCAATTTTCGTGCGAATTATTTAGATTTTTAAAATTTTTGTAATATTCATAAATTTTGTGCCAGCAATCCTTCAACTTCCTCACCCAATTGCATCAATTGAGGTGACCACACAGAAATATCAACTTCAGAAGTCGACAGTGCTGGGGTATTCAAATAATCTTCTTTGGCTTTGTAGTGGGTGCAAATGTTGTGCAGCGCTGTACAAACGTTTGCGACTCTTCCGAGCTTCTTCGGGCTGTAGCAGCGTTTCCGCTCTGCAGCGACTTAGAGAAATGTTCAAAAATTGCAGTTAGATACTGTAATGCTGACATCAATGCGTCTTTCCACAACTTTACAATGGATTTCCTTGTACTTTTTTTTGGGGTTTTCGCCGAACGTCCAGTATCACCTGAAACAAATTAGAAAGATGTAGTTTTTTGGTGCTTTATTTTTTCTTTTACTGCTTACAGAGTAGCCAGGGATTGCTATCATGCCCAGCCCAATGGTTTTCCAGGAAAGCTCTTTCGTTGGAGTGTCTCCTGCGATGAATGGGAAGATCCGGGGATTTTGAAGTTAAATTTTAAAAATGTGATATTGGTTATTTATTGTAGAACAAAAAGTTCCACTTGCCGCCTCGAATACGAAATTTTTGGTAAGACCATCTCTTTCACTCTACTCAAAGTTTTATTTCCAACCTTTAATGCAACAATTGACAACTTGCTTTGTACAACACTAAGGGCGTGGTCGCTACTGGCCACCCATTGGCCAACAACTTTAAATACGTCATGATTTCGATTTTTGTTTACCGCCTTCGTCGTCTCGTTTAGATAATTCCAATTGTAGTAGTGTCTCGTTAACGTGATTTATGGTTATCAACAGTTCTTGACACTTTCATTTGTTAGTTATTTGATTACAACCTTTGCATAAACTACCATTTTCTTCTGTTACTTTATTTTATAAAAAAAGACACCATAAATTAAATTCAAGAAAGAAAGAATTATCTTCTTACCATAACTTAAAGTTTTTTTTAATTTTGTTAAATTTTTTTTAATTGAAACAACACGCGGAAAGAAACGCTACAATAGTTGAGCTACCAGGATTTCCCGTACAAGTTCGTTTACACGTTCTGTTGATTTGTTAAAGTCTTTATGAGAGGTTTCATCCAATTTATGCACGAGAGACGATTGGAATATCACCTAGTTCCGAATTATGACAGCAGCAAATGTGACAAAATATTGGAGGTGGCTCGCTNCGCTACAATAGTTGAGCTACCAGGATTTCCCGTACAAGTTCGTTTACACGTTCTGTTGATTTGTTAAAGTCTTTATGAGAGGTTTCATCCAATTTGTGCACGAGAAACCATTGGAATATCACCTAGTTCCGAATTATGACGGCAGCAAATGTGACAAAATATTGGAGGTGGCTCGCTATCAATTGCAGAGTGCACAGGAAATAAACATAAATCAAAAATGCGCAAAAAATTCTTGTCCACGTTTCAACTTGGATCCCAATCATGGAGGCCATCATCAAAAATATGCCTCAATGGTCCAACTTTTCCAGTTGGTCCAATTACGTTTGCATGCTAAGAAACATCCTTCTTCCTTTTTCTGCATATTTGTCTAAGCAGACATCGTTAGAAGGTAATAAGTTTACATTTTCCCATCGTCTCTTTTTTATAAGTTTTAGCGGGAGAATATCATGCTAATCAGCAAGAATTGCAAGAACTCAACGATGAAATACAATTTATTTCTCAATCCGACAAAATTGGGCTAAGTGCAATTCCCACAGATGGAGAAAAAACAAGAAAACAAATTATTCTTCAGAATTTATATCATGGCTTTCAAAATATGCGCCATCGCTTGCAACACATCTTCGCCAGCGGTTAATCCAATCGTCCCTACATTTTTCATAGGCTGATTGAGGCACGGCCATTACCGTATCGTGGCAATCGGAAAAAATTGCCAACATAATCTTGAAATTCGATCGATTTTGAAGCTATTTTTTTGGCTTTCGGCTACAAGGCTCGCTTGCTTGTGTACTCGTACTCGTAGACCCATGTTGAGCCGCCGGTTGTGATGCGGTTCATGAATGTGGGGTCCGTAGACGTTCGAGCAAGCATGTTTACATGACATGACCTAGCATTGTCACACTGCAAAACGAAATCAACTTAACTCCACGCCAAATCCGTTTATTGAATAATTAATGAAAGTGGGTGCTATAACGTTACAACCGCTGAGGAAACTTGCACGGAGGCCGACTTATTAAACAAATAAATTATGAAAAGAAAAAAAAATATTTAATTGAATATGAATTAATTATATAACTGCAGCTTTACCGAAACCATCCTAAAGGAGGAACCAAAAATAAATGGCGTTTCAATAAGCGCACGGTAACGTAAAAGAGATGAGGATAGCAAAGTTTCCAATCCAAAAATTCAAGCCAGAAATGTTGAACTGCCTGATGGTCGCTTTAAGTGTCTGCGATACGATATTCTCGAGTCGTTGTTATTTGAAGCAATATAATAAAATTTATCATTTCGGCGCTGTTCCGTATCGATGTGAAGAGTGTGGAAAACGCTTTCCAACGGAGGCAATTTTAAACGCGCACTTAACCCGTCCCCGCTCTGATGCTAAACCAATTGCACACTGCAACCATTTAAAGAAAAATTACTTTTGTAAAAAAATGGCCTTTAAGCCTCAATAATAAAAATTGGACATTACCACGGGAAGAACAACCGCTCCCAAAGCTTTAATTAAAATTTATTGTTTAAATCATTAGTTTCTATTGTTTAAAAACACAAATCCTAATGTTAAAAATATTTAAAATGCTCTATGGACTCATGGATTTATCCTCTTATGGCAAAATCTAGCTGGAAATTATTGGATTCATATCGGGCGGCATATGTGAAATGTGCCATGCAAAACAATGAGCCGAACACTTTAAGTGCCGACGATTTGAAAACGTCAGAAGGTCATTTAAGTCACTTAAGTTTTAAAATATGCTGGGTTTTGCGGAAGATGTGAAATGGATCCACCTCTTATTATACAACTAGCTTCAGAAATTGTTCTGAGCTTGTTTGTCCCTCTGTCCGTCTTGCTTTTTTGTGTTCATCCTATAGGGCGCAATACTTTTCATATTTTGATAAAGTTTGGCATACTGAATTGAACTTGCTTAGATTATCTGTTGTTTATAGTTTTATTTATACGTATATATATGTACAGTTAATATATAGATTCAACAGGATTGTGTTTTTTAAACTCTTTGATAGTTAAAAGGCAACATGGGCTTCTCATATGTTCATTTTGAAGAAAACTTATTCGTCTGTGGTGCATTGTCCTTTGCAATACTTTTTAGAGAAATCGCTGAAACTTTCATTTTTAAATGCAAAAATATTATAATATTTCAACTATCTCAACTTTATCCTCTTATTTATTCAATTTCAGCTCATGTACTTGGTGGGTAGTAACAATAGGGAGACACGTTTTCGTGTTTTAATCATCGATCGCACTCTCGAGCCTGAAGACGGTAGCCGGCTACATATTGTTGAAGACCCAAATGAATACAATGCTTTTAGGAATACGCTGACTCTTGAGCACTTTGGGTTCGCCAAAAGTTACTTCGACCTATGGGGTTTTGGGTTTTGTACGATTTCTGGAGGGCTACTATTTCCTCCTATTTTTAACAAATTCTAAATAAATAAAAATAAAACTAATGTTCAATATAAAGAAAATGTTTATCGACTTTATGTTTATTTATTTATGAACACATGTTTTTTTCCATATTTTTCTCAGCTGTAATCAAATTTATATTTGCTCTTCGTACTTATTCTTAAGTAATCCGCCTGAGTGGCCGAGTAGGCAAGAGTCTCGACTAGCAATTCACTGGTCGTGGGTTCAAACCTCAAGTGCGGTAGAGTTTTTAATAATAAAAATAATAATAATATTAATAAAAAAAAAATAAATAAATAAATAAATAAATAAAAGCCGAAAGCCTTAGATGCTAGTGCTTTTAAGACTTTAGTCTTAGAATTTATTCTCTGGCTAAATTTAGATAATAATAATAATAATAATAATAATCTTAAGTATTTGCAAACTTATAATTGCTCTTCGTTCTTATTTATATTTGCTCTTCCTATTTTTGCTTAGAAATCCGCTTAAGTCTGCAAGATTGTTTTTTATTTAAATTGAAAAGGCACTTTATTCGCCTGACATGACTTCTTTCGAATTTTTTCTATTTCCAAAGCTAAATTAACAATTCGAGGAGCATAAAGGATATATTATCACAACACCGTTTGGGGAAGGCAATTATTTTGTTTACAAAAGACCAATGACTCTCAATGCGATAAATGTACGCAGGCATGACTGATCAACTGTACTGTGTCCTGTACGGTAGAAAAATACATACCACAAGAATAGATCCGCGATGCAAAGAAAACATAACAATAATCTGCTCAACATTATAAGCAGCATGACTCTGAAATGAAAAGGCGAATGTGCACATTGTGCGCAGATACAAAAATGTGCGCACATGAAATTGTAAAAAAATGAAGCTAACTGAAAAGGAGTCTAGGAGCAAAGTAAAAGAGGTGAGTTAACATGTAAAACAGCTCCAACTGAATTGAGAATGTTCTCTCTCTCTTTTTTTTATAGTAAGCACTGTTGAGAATGTTAAGTTGCTATTCCTTTTTCTTTCAATGGCAGAGGTTGCTCGAAGTAAAAATGAACGTGGACAAAATGGATGCAGCAGAAAAAAGTGCAAAATAGCAGTTTATAGTAAATGCAAGACGAAGTCTCGATAGGACTAAATACGAAGCAGCTTTCTAAAAAAGAGCAACTTCGCCTTAATGGTAATTTGAAATAAAAGTAATAAAATAATAATCGGAAGAAAAATATATCAAAGTTCAAAAGAAGATATTATGTATTTCGGCATTCTAAATTGGTGGGAAGTTCAAAAGGTTGGCTCCTTCAATTTGCAAAGCCAAGCTGTGCAGTGCTGTGCCGGAACTTGGCAAACTTAATAATGAGAAATACGAACTCAAGAAGCAATTGGACGAACTTGATGAAACATATAATTCACTGCACGTCGAATTTGAAAACCTAAAAGCTCATTAGAGCGAACAAGACGAGGAAACAAATCAATTAAAACATCAAGAGAGAGGACTTGAATCGTTTTTTCGGCTGCAGCTGCAGTACATCTTCCAGCGCTGTTTCATCAACTTCTTCACATACGACGCTTTCATTTTCTAACTTGGTCGGTTTGCTTTCCGCATATGTGTCTGCGTATCGTTTCTTTGGTTGCATTTGCAGCACATCTTCTAGCGCAATTTCATCGACTTCTTCACATACAATGCTGTGATTTTCTAATTTTGTTGGTTTAGCATCTTCCGTTGCCAAACTTGTTATACTCAGTGTATAATTATTTTCAAACATATCATTATCTACGGGATCTACGGGACTATGGGAGCTTTCCAATAATTCATCCATTTGACTATTGTCTTCATAGTTTTCCTCTTTTTTACAACGGATTATACTCGTAAAAAGCATTTGCAAAATCATATAAAAGTCCAAAAAGCAAGTAGGAAGAAAAATTAATTAAATACCTTCTGCGCGGTTCATAGAAGCCCAAGACCACCATTTTTCATTAATCTGAAATAACGGTCCTTTAATGTTTTGAAACGTTTTTTTTTCAATTCCACTAAAAATAAAAAAATTATTAAATATTATTTAGCATTAAGTATATTGAAAAGATGTCTGTACTGCTTGTTACCTGGTTCATCCAATGAATCAGCCAATTGTTTCCACTTGTCGTCTTTGTAAATATTATTATTAAAATTCTCATGACTCCTATCGTAAACAAATTGATGCTCTTTAAAAAAAACTATTAAAAATTCATTTACTTTTTTTTAATGCGATGGAAGTATGAATAAGTATATGAATGTAGACATGTAGACATTTTCAAATTTAAGATTATTAAAAATTTTATATAACCTCGATTGAACGCAATAATTTTCACATTCCACAAAGTCAAGTAAAGTAAAAGCCCATTAATATATCAATTTATAAATTAGTAAATATTATTTATTATTTATTAGTAATAATTTGAATAAACAATATTATAGTAGTAAGTGCATAATTTGAACAAAAAATGTTATAGCAGAAAAACACTGAAGTGAAGTTAGTCCCCCAAGATAACCCACATTTTATGGTTCGTGTCTTCGCTAAAAATGTTTTAGCTACGTTAGAATTTATTGCGAAATAAACAACTGTAAAGTAAAATAAAATAAAATAAAACATAATAAGCTGCTAATTACAAACGCAAAACCAAAAATGCTTAGTTATTGCTAGTAAATCTCATGCAAAAGTACGTTGCAAATACTAAAAGAATGCAATGTTAAAATCGTTCTATAACCATTTTTAGACTACAGATTTTTGATATGTCGTGAAAAATGCTAAAACCTTTTAGAAAAACCTAACTTCATCACCCTAGATAGGACCCATCACCTCGAAATTCGCCAAAAACCGGCTCTCTCCATATACCCAAAACACTAAATTAGTTATAAAAAAATTTTAAGAAATATGACATGTGCCATTTTTTGATATGTTTTAAAGGACGTTAAAACCTATCAGAAAAACATAATTTCATTACCCTGTATAGGGTCCATCACCCCGAAATTCGCCAAAAACCGGTCCGCTCCATATACACAAGACCGTAAACGCAAAATGTTGCAACAATGTTGCTAATGAAACGTTCCAACTTCTGTACATAATATTTTTGTTTCACTTGCTAATGAAATGTTTGATTTTATACACATAATGTTTTTGTCTTTTTTCAACATATATGTCTAAGATTATACATTACGCGCAATTGTTTGCAATAATAGCGTTTTTTATAACTAATTTAGTGTTTTGGGTATATGGAGCGGACCGGTTTTTGGCGAATTTCGAGGTGATGGACCCTGTCCAGGGTAATGAAATTATGTTTTTCTGATAGGTTTTAGCGTCCTTTAAAACATATCAAAAAATGGCACGTCATATTTCTTAGAATTTTTTTATACACACTTTATGTATTGCATCTTTGCGCCAACGCTGTACATGCGCTATATGGTACATACAAGAAAAAAATTTTTTTTTAATATCTAAAAACATTTCTGCATAATTTCCTATTTTATTTATGCTCATACTTCTAGTTTTGCTTAGTTTTTCTAATAATTTCGTAGCGTTCAATTAACAAGTACCTTAGCAAAGGTGATTACTCTAGAGTGAAGATAGCCCACATTTTTGTCTTTGCTAAATGTGGGCTATGTACAGCGGGCTAACTTCACTTCAGTAGAAAAACTCTGATTAATTTCGCATACTTATACTGGTTTTTTTTTTAAACAAAATCAAACTTAATTTTTAACCTTGATGATTGTTCATTATAAAGAATGGTTAGCATGTTCTCCTTTTCGACGAGCGATGTTATACTTCTATTAACAGCAACTGAAACATTAGATATTTAGATGTAAATATAAAGCACATCAAGCAAAAAAAAAAATCATTGGTGAGGAGTTCTACAACATGCTTGGAAAAACTGTACCTCCATTACACTCGCTATATCCAGGCTGTACTCCAGGCTTTTTCATTCATCATGTTATTTTTATTTCTTCGGATTAGGACGAGGACGTCTTAAGCTCAAGTATTTCCTCCTCTTGCATGGTGTGCTTGTTTCAATTGCGTTGGCAACAAACTGCTCTAATTCGGGTGTCGTAGTCTCGGTTTGTATTAAATTTAAATTACTACCCATCGTTTTTGGAGTAGATAATCCTTCTGGCTGATTTCTAAAGTTTAATTTGGGATTTAATGACAGCAAGTAATTTTTACGAATCATCAATGAAACATTCCTTTTTTTCTCATCCGCTGGCAATTTGCTACAGCTGGGGTAATAGTTTTTCCCCATCGTCTCTTTTTATAAGTTTTCTCTTTTAATTCTCTTTTGTTTGGAGGAGAGCGAATCAGTTTCACGATGCGGAGGCGGTGACTATAAATTTTTATAATAATTTGAATAAAAGTTTTGAAAAACTTATAGAAATTTTGCTATATTGCTATATAAGACTAGAAGAAGAAGCAACTTACACCAAAAAACCAAAAACTAAAAATTGAATTTAGGAACCTTAGGGATTTAGTAAATATTTCTATATGCGCGTCATTCTTTTGTATTCAAGCAGAAATTTCTTTCGTCTATTCTATGCGTGAATTCTTGGAAAGCATTTCAGGTTATTGATGCTGAGATAGAGATAAATAATAATAATAATAATGAAATGAACGCAGTTATTGAGAATGCTAAGGAAGATACATAGCGAGTGAAAGACAATAAAATAAATCCCGAAACAAGTTCTTTTGCCAATTAATGCTCCTATTGATTTGCCAAAATTAATGAAACTATACCACACAGACCTTGCAAACTTGGAGAAAACTGCCAATAATAGTATATTCGACTCATTGTTCGTATGGTCATTTATATATCCATACTTTGCATGGTTTAAAGAATTTAGTAACACCCATCGATTGGTAAACATTCTGCAGCTGTTTTTCTCTCAAATTGCCGCATAACTTCCATTGATTTGTAAACATTCTACAGCTGTTTTTCTCTCAAATTCACAAACTATATTGACTTTGCCTTCCTCCCTTTCCTCTGCCTTAACTAAAAATTTATTTCAGAGGCTTCAGTAAGTTTATTTATATTTTAACATTCTTGTTTTACGCTCACTTGATACAACATCTCTGCAAACGGCAGCAGAAATTTTTGTGTTTTACTGGTGTTAGTGAAAGAAAAGAAAAAAAAAAAAAGTAAGGAAAAAACCAAATTTAAATAAATCAAGAAAAATTTACGAGAATCTGAACGATTTAAAAAAGGAAAAAGAAGGAAAAAAAAAGATTTTTGTGAAATAATCAAAAAAGGAAAAAAAAAAAATATTAAAAATTTTTAGAGAAAACACAAAAGTTTTTTCCCCGTGATAACAAGCAATACAATTTCAGCCCGTCTCCCTAGGGAAACCGGGTCTGATCTTATAACCACAGGATTCGAGGATTTCTACATGAACGCCTCTAGGCATACAAAGAGATCGAGGATGGGCGAGGAAAATAACCCTTTATCTAATATTGGTGAATCTGATGCTTCAATTGGTAAACAGGCCGATGTCCAGCGCTCTGATTTGGGTGCCACAGCTGCCCCAAATCCAGAGATCAATCTGTACTACTGCTTGTCGAAATGTAATTTTTTTGTGTTTGTAGAAACCATGCGCAGACGCCAATGGAAATCGTGCAAGTATCAATTCCAATCTTTTTTTTTATGAATATTTGAAACATTTCACTATATTTGGCTTGCAGGAGTTGAAGGTTGTTAGCAGGGGCAGAGCCAAACTACTCTTTAACTCCGCCAATGCTAACAATTTCATCACTAAAAATGATTTCAGCAAGAAAAATCTAAAAGCATACATACCGCGATCTTTCACTGAAAGATTCGGTGCTTTTCGTAATGACCCATGCACGTACAACATAGAAGATATTATTAAAAACGCAGTATCTGACATTCCGATAAAGTCTTCCATCCGGTTCCAAAGAAGAAATCCTAAAAACAAAGACGAATGGATTCCGACAACCAGTGTAAAAGTCGGCTTTAAAGGGAAACTTCTCCCGAAATCGATTAAACTTAAGTTTTGCCACCTGCCGGTTGAATATTTCGTAACAACCTTAAAACAATGCTTTAAGTGTGGTAGGTACGGTCACGTCGCTAAATTCTGCAAAGCAAGGGATAGCAGATGTTTGAACTGTGGGCAGTCGCCGAAGTGTACGAACTGCGAGAATATGAAATGTTTATTCGGCGGCTCTAACGAGCACAATGTCCTCAACAAGTGTTGTCCGGAAAGGGAGCGCGAATCAAATATTAACAGAATCATGGCTATTAAAAGCCTATCTTACAAAGAGGCAAAAGAAAAATTCTCACCTAATTACTTTGAGTGTCTTTCCTATGAGGACAATTTTCCTCTATTCAGTAGTACGGCTGCCATATCGAGCAAGAATGATGATAAAAACGCTAACAAAATTTTGACCAAAAATAAATTTAACGCCGTCGTTAAAAGAAAATCGGTTCGTTCCAAATCTCCTATCAATTCAGCCACCAAACCTTCTCCCAGTTCATCCCCCAAAGCGTCAGGAACAAATCTTCGGCGTCCAGCAGTTCCAAACAATTATATGCGCTCCTCAGAGCTTGATAGAGTAATTGCTTCTATCAAAGAATGCATCCGTCCTATGATCCCCGATAATCTTATTAAGGAATTTGAAGTAAAAATGTCTGCCTGTGTCAACTCTCGCCCGATTCAAGAGCCCAGCACTGCGAGGAAATCAGCTGGTGCTCCCTCTCAAGTGTGAAAATAATGTCATTTCTACAATATAACATCCAAAGCATACGACGTAACCTGTCGTTTTTGGATTTCTATTTAAACTCAAATAAGTTTGATTTCTGCATCTTAAGAGAAGTTTTTATGAAAGATGACAATTGTTTTGATATTAAAGTTTCCAATTATGCTTCAGCCACCAAATGCCGAAATAATGGCTATGGTGATGTTAGTACACTAGTTAAGAAAGGCGTCAATTTCCGACGTATGCCCTGTTGATATTGCTGTTGATGTTGTCATCATCAAAACCATAAACCTTAAACCGAATCTTTTCATAGCATCATGCTATTTTCCACCCAATCTTGATGTACAAACCTTTCGTGATGAGATTCAGAGAGTATGTGACTTTCTTGACGGAGAAGAGATGATTTTAGCTGGAGACTTCAATGCAAGACATTGCTTGTATGGTGATCAAGTCTCGACCAACAAAGGCAAGATCCTTGTAAACGCCATCAATTCCAGCAGTTTCAGTGTCTTGAACAACGGCAATGCTACCTTTCACTCGGCGTGGTCGTATGACGAGCAGCGTCTTGAATTTAACTTCTCTTTTATTCAATTGGAATACGTCAACATCTCCATTGGCAAAAGTCAGCACTCTCCCATATTATTCCACAGTTGCAACAATTCCATTAGGAAAATAAATTTGTAAAAAAATTTGTAAATTTGCCAATCCAGCCAACTGCATTGAGTATATGAGCATACTGCAAGAATGGACGTTTGCTGTTAGAAAAGCGAAAAAGTCACATAGATCTTTAGTGATTAGAAACTTATGTTGTAATGGCAACCCACTTTCTTTTTGGAATTACATCAATGGCCATCGACATTCTCGAGATGCTCAAGGGCTATATTCCACGTTGCGGTTTGATAAGAATTCCTTCAATTCCTTTTAGTGGTCTCAATAACACACCCTTTTCATTGCATGAGCTGATGTATGTCTTACATTCTAGAAAGAGGGCTCCTGCTGCAGGTTGTGATGGAGTTAAGTATGACATGCTCAGAGCACTGTCTGGGGGAAACTTTAGCATTCTCTTGCATGCAACTAACAAATGCAGGTCCAACAACTTTATACCCCCTGGTTTGCGATGCATCAAAATAGTTCCCATCCCTAAGGCAGATAAAGACTTAAATGATTTAAGTAACTTCAGACCAATTTCACTAATATCTGTATTCATAAAGACTATTAACCTCATGGTTAAGGAGAGACTAAGTATGTTCTTCAAAACAGAAAATATTATTCCAGCTCGTTCTTACGCCTATCAAAAACGCAAATCCACGAATATGTGCGTTAATGAACTATCTTTTCTCATAGCTAGTCTTAAAAAAGCAGGTAAAAAGGTTGTAATGCTTTCATTGGACATCAGCAAAGCCTATAACTGTGTCAATTTGATTAAACTTGGCAGAATTTTGTTAAATTTTCTGGTTCCTCTTCAGGAATTGATGGCATGAGAGATTCCGTCAGCTTCTTCAGGTTGTGTAACTGCCTCCTCGATCTCTTTGCAGCAAAAAATGTATCTTTGCAGCAACAAATTTATCTTTTTAAATAAAAAAAAAAAAAAAAAATACCATAGTTGTGCTTTTTCATTTCCAGCCAAAGTTTGCATCACTGTTTTATCTTCAACACTCAACCAGTACACATATACAATTACACTTAACACACCGGCTTCAATTACTATGGCCGCTCTTGTTTTTGTCGCGTTTTTTTTTTTTGTTTTACATACGGCTGACTAAACTCACGATATTTGAATATGTGGACATATAAGCTACAAATCTACTGGCTTGGTCCATCTCTATCCAACAAACCAAAAAAAAAAAAAAATTTATGTTTGAATACACTCCACAAGCAAGAAAAAAAATATTTAATATTTAAAATAACATCTATTTTTTTGATGGATATTTGTACAACAAGAGATCCGAATGACTTTTAAAATGTACATTGCAACAATTGGAAACACTACATTGTCACTTTCCCATTTAACAATTTTGTGTTGATTCATTCAGATTCGAAACGCTTATCTGTAAAATGAACGGAGGATATAATTTCTGCTTATAATCAACGTTACTAATACATATTTTTGGAAAATTTTCAATAGAAAAGTTACGTATTCTTATGAACCAATGTAGACCATATGACCCAACAATTGATGAAATAGTCGCTGATTTTAATGTCATTCAACACCGAACAACCCAGATAGGGTTGCGCTCTGCTTTGCTTCTAATAAACAAAGTGAGTTGTCCTAAAGAGCTGCCTAGAGTACGAAAATAAGAACCCAAAAGATCACAATAATTAAAAACGCATTAATTTCATATCTCTTCTATAGACTTAGTATATTAATGATACCAATAACTAGTAAAATTGTTTTTATTCATGTGAAAAGATAATCTATAGAAATTATAAAGTAAATTAGTATTATAACTTATTTAGAGCAAAGAATAAATATTTTGTTGATATTAAGATCTCCAGGTAATTTCAAGATGGCCACAGGTTAGACTGCTCCGAAGAGTAATCTTCAATTACATTGGCATTCAGAAAGGATATGGAAGAAAGAACCGTTGTTTTAAAGTAAAGTTTATAAGAACTTGCCAACGCTTCGGCCGATCGTTTGAAATTGGGTGAGAAAGAACTAAAGAATTAGTGTCCATGTTGCAACGATGCGAAGCAATGTTACGTAAATGTTACTTAGTTCATTAGAAAAAAAAACTTTAGAACCAAAAATTTTAGCATATTTTGTAAACTTACTTAGATTTCTTCACGGCCTCGTTAATTTCTTCCAGCAACTCTATATCCATTTACTCCGCCGGAGTAGACCGGGAGTATCCATCTACTTCCCGGTTGGATTGTAGTTAATGTTGCGCAAATAAACAAAACTAATAACGTAAAGTGAAGTATCACCCTTTTAAACATTATTTTTAAAATTGTTTTGCAGCCAATAATTGAATGCTTAGTAACAATCCGCCTCTTCTGTTCTTTTCACCATAAACTGGCAAATGCCCTTCTTGATTCTTGTTCTTTGTAAATGTAAACAAGAAATCACCTGATTTTAATAGAATTTTCAACCGGCGCAAACTCAAAGCAAAGAAGAAGCAATCTACACCAAAGAACAGAAAGAAGAAGAAACCTACACCACAAAACGGAAAGAAGAAGCAACCTACACCAAAAAATTAAAATCTTTTTACGTTATTTAAATAATATAATATTCCGTTTATGTTGATTTCCAAGATTTGCATTTTGCCACTAGAAACCTTACTGCCCCGTTTATATATAAAATGGCAAGGAATCCAATTGAATTAAAGAACTAGTGCAAGCGGCCGCTAATTTTGAAGATGATCCTCATATGCGAGCTGTGTTAGAAGCAATACGAAAATCGAGTGAGACGAAGTCTTGGCAGAGAGTACAAATCAATTCCGATTCTCCTTCAAATCATGATCAAATTATGCGTTTTGCTCTTATGCTTACCATGTAAGGAGAAATAAAAGGAGATTATTAAGAGTATTTTTAATTCTAATCATAAATGTAAAATTATGTAAAACTGTTGTATGTTACAAATAATTTTCTGCTATAAACTTATTGGATGTCAATCTTACAATCACCTTCATACACTTTTATATGTGAACATGTATGTGTATTGTTTTGGATTGGCGATCGGCGTCGCAGTTCCGACGATATCTGAACACTCTCTGAACCTCAGGGCGGCGCGAGGGACGTCCGCCCCTACTCCTGGATCCTCTTTAAACCTCATGGCAGCACGGGGGGGTCGCTCTGGAGACGTCTCATTGCGCGACTCCAGTGGAAAACCTCGGCGCCGATCAGCATGCACTTTGTGCAAATACTAGACATTTTTTTTTTAATTTCTTATAACATTTTTGTATAATTTCTTATTTTATTTATGCTTGCATTTTTATTTTTGTTTAGTTTTTCTAATCATTTTGTACCGTTCAATTATCAATTACCTTAGCAGAGGCGCGAGCCCAAGTGTGAAGATAGCCCACATTTTTGTCTTTGCTAAAATGCTAGGTACAGTGGGCTAACTTCACATAAGTTTTTTAGTATCATTTGATAAGGATTAGTGGTTCTATTCTTCGTGTCATTTATTCGTCTGCATTTTATACAGTAAGAAAGGAAAGCAACAGCCTTAACATTCATGGAAATACATTGCTGCGGAAACGAATTTTCCAAAATGTTTGGAAAGTGATAAGAGTAATTACAAATTTTCCATTCATTGCAGCTGGAGCCATAGCGGTTGAACAGTGGCAAAGATTAACAAGAAGTAAAAAAGAAGTTTGACAAAGTGTTTAGCAGATTTTTCGCAATGGAAGTTGGTACTGAAGAGAGTGAGTGTGTAGAGGTGCTATCTACTAAAAACATTTTATTAAATTGTATAAAATCATGATGGGAGTGCGTTTGCAAATCAAGGGTATGACGTTCTACTTAAGGTTTACGTTCAAAATAGTGCTGCCACCAATCATCCGGCGCTGATTTGCTTTTTCTCAGAGACAACTAAATGGCAAGACGGTTCATGCCAGGATTCATGCTAGGAGATTGTTGCCGAGTTTTGGTGTTTCTGGTAACAATATCAATAGTAACGCTAATTATGAATAGCAACTTACAAACAGTAATTAGTAGCCATTTAATAGCTAGCTTTTTTATGATTTTTGAGGGCGAAAATTCTCTTAAACTGTTATAATGTATAAAACACAGAGCAAAAGCATGCGGTCTTTTGTGTTGAGAAGACGCTATTGTGAATGTCCAGGTAAAAGTACGAAAAAATCGAAAAAGTAAAAAACTCAAAAATGCTTGAAAGCACATGAGAAAGTCTAAAAACAATAAGTAACAACTGCGACGTAATCTTTTATACCCATCACCGTTATCCTATTTGTGTGGAATAATTTTTTATATCGTGAACAGAGAGGTTTTACTTGCGTGCAAGAACTTCTAATTTTGAAGTCGATAGCTTGATTTTTGCGGCCAGGAGAATGTTTATAACATAACCATTACGCAGACGGACACACGGATATGCTTAGATCGACTGAGAACTTGATGCTGTATGCATGGGCTTTTGAAGTTTGCTTTTGCGTGCTGTAAACGTTTTGACAAAATAAATATACTTTTTATCTTTCTGTAGTTTGTATAAAAGAAATTATATTGTATCTTAATTGTTGTGTGCTATAATGTGGCTTAATTTTATATAATATTTTTGCACATGCGTACATTTCACATATTCTCTCCAGTTTGTCATATCATGACGCATTGTCTATTCATTTCGTATGGCCGATTCCTCAGAATATAGTCAGACTAACGTTCCATAATTATAATTGTACATGTAATTAAGTAAAGATTTAAAGTATACGAAGCTTGCGTGTAATCCTTACTCACGCAATTTTATTTGCGTTTTATTGGCAACTCTGTGCGTTTCGCCTTTGTTTGGCTACTCTCCATGCGTGCTGTGATCGGTTTATTTTGTGGGTAGAAATTTTGCAATTTTCTCGTTTCTGACATGGAGTGTGTGAAGAAGCGTTTTTGCTCCCTTGCTAATACCAAAGAAAAGAAATAAAACTAGTCCACCAACACAAATGAAATCCGTCCGAGGCGTCCGTTACAAAGGTTTTATCACAACCATCCTCCTCCCGCACTAGTGTTAAGATTACTTTGTATTCATATACACTCATACATACATACAAACATACATACACAAACATACTTACATACAAACCTACATATATACGCACATATATACAATCAACATTTAAGAAAATACCATTGAACTATATTAGGCAGATTAGATTGTATAATAGAAAAAAGAAAAAATAAATTAAATAAATTAAACAAAAAATACGCCAAGGGTCACTATATTATTGTAATCACCTCAAATATTCCATAACTGTAAATAGGCAAAGCTAGTTAAGCATACACTAAACTGCATGAAATATACCTAACGGTTAACATAGAATAAGTAGAATGTAAACATATATCCCATAACTGTAAACAGGCAAAGCTAGATATGTATACACTAACCTTCATGATATATACCTAACGGTTAACTTAGAATAAGTAGAATGTAAACACGCATAACAATAAGCAAAGCAACCAGGTAGATAAGTAGCATGCCTAAGCATGACATATAGGTATAAAGGCAAACAAACAGGTTCGACCAGACAAGTGTGATCGAACCTAAACCAACATTAATAAGAATGGACATATAAATATAACATTGTAATAACGAGATAGTTTGGTGGCCACCACTATAAAAGAGCGAGTCGCAATGCGCTCAGTCTTTTATTGTGTCATAGCCACCGTCGAGTAACCCGCGAATTCGGAATTAAAAACGGAACAAGCACGTATGAAGAAAAAGAAAAAGGAAGAAAAAAAACGTCGGGCCACCCAGCTGGTTTTTTTTTCCGCCTACCACTTTAAAATAAAAAAAAAAAACATTTGTAATCCCCCACAAAATTAAATAGAGTAGACAAAAGAATTAAAATAAAGTACGAACAACCCAAAGGTCCAATCAATAATAAATTGTCTTGGAACGGACACTGGAGTGACTGAGCTCTACCCTGCCCCAGATAACCCCGTTACAAGTGTTTATATACATCATGCCGAACTAAAACAGGCCCTGATTTTGAATGATCCATTACTTATTTCCTTTGCGATCTCTGGCATCTCCTCCCTGCGGTGCCATTCAGGCTACTCTGTCTACATCTGCAAAGAATGTTGATAAAAATAACAAATGCGCCTCTCCCCCTATCTGTTCGGATGTGTGCGCTGGTCACCATTCTGGACAAGTCACACAAGCTGCACATCTAACTGTGGTCACTACTTCTGTTTTCTCCCCAACTGAAAATTCTCTTCCTATGAATCGTATCATTTCTAGTATGGATGACGTCTGATTGACGGCGGTACTGCCCAGAAAGGCAATATTCGTGCCAAGTCTTGCGCCTGACATCTCTGTGGATAACATAAAAAGTTATGTGGCTGCAAAAGTCCCACCCGTCAATTTGAAGCGTGTTAGCATTTTTAAATTGGCTTCATCTCAACGTACAGCTGTCTCGTCTTTTGAGGTGTTAGCTCCAAATGGAAACATGAAAATGCTATTAAATATTATATTTGTAGCCAGTGGCATCCTTAATTAATTAATTAATTAATTTTCCGCAATTGGCCCCGTAATACTAATTTGACAGTACTTCCATCCTGAAAAAACTAAATGCGTTGTGCGAACGTTTCGGCCCTTTTCCATAGGCTGGGGGAGCTCAGCGACCCAGTGAAGGAAAACACAAGAAATTTCTATTTTTACAGGGACTTGCTCCTTCTCTTTATTATTGAAAGTTAGTACGGTTATGTTTAGCGAATTGCTAACAATATAATGTCGATACCTAAAAGTTGATATTTTATGCCTTTAACGTTAAAAAATAATACCTTGCTTAACGACTGCACGGCATAGACTCTCTGACGTCTCGAGATAGGCTCCCCGACGTCTCCAGCGAGACCCCTCGACCTCTCATCTCAAGCGCCCAACTTCAACTAACTTTTACTCTAAGCTTAACATATCCCTATTGCTATCTTAGTCTATCCCGACTGCTAGCTTAATCTATTTTATTCTACTCCTATTTTGTATCTCCACCCATCCTTAACCCAAGCACTTCCTTCCCTCACCGGAAACGGAGAATTCGTGAAGCCAAAACGAGGGACAACTTTGGGTCCTCACACTGTCTTAAGGCACAGTAACTTTCATTTACCGAAATAGGATTAAACTCAAAATTTCTTTCGACTTGCCTAAATTCAGTGAGCAAGAAATTTCCCTGTTTAGCTTTCAATGAAATCCGAATAAAGTCTGATTTACATTGGTCGCGGTGTTTTATTTGCCACATCTGCTGCAGTACCGTCCTATTCAGTTGAATTTTTCACTTCTCCCCACGTTCCCCTCCCCATTCTGGCGAAAATTGCCAATAAGCATTTATATGAAACTTGCTCCTAGACTCCCCCAAATACGGATATCTCTATTTATACATGTTGCCCTCATTTGAGACGTGGCCGAGAAGTGTAAACCTGCTGATATAATCGTAACGATGTGGGCTTCAATTCACCACAAGTCAATTTGTTTTATAGTGATAATTATGGCTGTATGTTTCCTACTTCGACATCTGATAGAGCTTTTGTGTTTTTTCAATGAATTGTTTAATCTATTTCAATACAAACGTATTCCTCATTGTAATGGCAGACTGGTAGATCTTTGCTTTGCCAAATTTGCGTTTGCTTTCATTGCAGACATGATTGCCCATTGAACTGTGTCAATTCCATCTTCGTCAAATAAACATTATGATTTTCATAAAACTAATATTTACTGCCTAAATCTCATCTTTCACACATTATGCTTGATTTTTCTGCTGGAAATATTGAAACCCTACTGTCACCGCTCTATTTCTGCATCCGATTGATCAGACAGTCCTACTACGGCCGCAATTTCGCCTATTTTGCTTAAAGGCATAGAGTTAGTTACCTCAACCACCAAGATACCTGCGGCTGATAAAATTCTTACTGTTTATTAATCCTAAACATTTTTATAAGTTCGTGAACGCCAAAAGAAAGATCTGCATATATTCCTCACAAGTTTCTTTCAATGGCTCGAGTCCTGCGGCAGTGGCATCTGTAACCTTCTTGTGTTAGCGGCGTTAGCCACCTATTGCCGTTGATGTGGTGTTGGTATACGTTGACGCTGTCAACGATCTTGTTGTTCCTGTAACCACGTTGTTTGAAACTGTTGTTACACAAGACTTGTTGGGGTATATAGTCGAGGCTGTTGATGATTTTGTTGTTGTAATTCTATGCTGAGTTTGTTGCTGTTGTTGACGTAGCAGCGGATCCGGATCCACTGACGGCGACGGTCGCAATGTTACCGTAATAGTTGGTAGGAAAAGTAATTGGTTGCGGCTGTACTTGTTTTTTTTTTTTTTTTTTTTAAATTTATCGTAGTTGTTGTTGTTAATGTTGTTCATGGAGGTGAGGGGTTATCCCTCCTCTGGGGACGGGTAGTGATGGGTTTTGTGTCTTGCAAATGGACGCGCTTTAGCGTCCGTGTAGTAGTGTCCTCGACCTGAATTATGTTTGGGTATTCGAATCGCACCACGGGTTAGAGCCCTTGGAAACGAGGTGCCAACTCGGCGGGGAACTGGTTAGTCGCTTTTGAAAGGGAATGATGGTGGATTAACACCCAGTCTCCAATTCGGGGTTGCTAGCGGCGGCGATGGGAGTTAAAATATCTTCGCTGGTCAGATGATGAAAGCTCGAGATTGCGCTGTACGCTCTGGAGTTTTTCCTTCAGGATCTGGGCTCACTGCCACGGTGACTGGCGTTGGATTGGCAAGCCAGCGCGCCCTTGGTCGTAGAAAACACGTGGCAACCTGGGCTAGCGCCCTTGAATGATGTACGCCGGGGTGTAGCTCGTGCAATCTGAAATCGCTGTATTTATAGCCATGGCGATTTCCAGCAACCATTGGTCCCATGCGGCGTGCTCGTGTTGGCAGGATTGTGCGATCGTCGTCTTAACGGTTCGATTGACCCTCTCGGTGGGGTTTTCTCGGGGGGTGTATAGTGTGGTGAGCCGGTGTGTGACTCCGGTCCGTTGGAGATAGCTCTGGAAGTGCTTACTGGTAAACTGCACCCCGTTATCGGTGGCAATTTCTAGACTTACTAAGGATGCGCTCTCAGAAGGCGTCTATCAGCGTGGGTGCGGTGGCTCGTTTAAGTGGGACTAATTCCACCCATTTGGCGAACTGGTCCACAAATACTAGGAGCATCGTGTGGCCCGCCTTCGTCTGCGGTAGTGGCCCCACGAAGTCTGCACAGACTGTTGACCACGGCCCTGTCGGCAGGGCGGTTAACATTTCTCCGGCCAACTTCTGCTGGACGGGTTTATATTGTTGGCGGCTCCGGCAATTTCGTACGTATCAGACGAATTCTCTGTGCATCCCGGGCCAATAGTATACCGAGGTGCCCCGTTGTGGATTCGTCGTGATTCGTTCGCAGGATTTCGGTCCTCACATGAGTTGGCACGCATCATTTCCATGATGCTTGTCCCTCGTCCATGCTGCTTCGTGGAAATGGCGGTATAACAGTCCGTCGGTGATGGTAAAGTCAGGGAACTGCTGTGGTTCTGATTGGAGCTCTTGTAGCTTCTTGCCTAGCCACCGGCATGGTAAGGGTGGCTCGGTCTGTGTTACCACGCGATTGGACTCCTCGGGTGGTTGCCGAGAAAGAGTATCGGCCACGACGTTTTTGGTCGCGCGCCTGCAATGGATATCGAAGTCATACTGCATTCTAGGGCCCACCACATGGGACCTGTCGGGTTGTCCATGGAATTCAGCCACTTCAGGGATAGGTGATCGTTTACGACGTGCAAATGGTAACCCTCTAGATATGGCCTAATTTTTCGAATGGCAAAGATTATCGATAGGCACTCCTATTCTGTGGCCGTATAGTTTTTCTCGGCGCTGTTCAGGTGACGGCTGGCATATGCGATCACTCGTTCTTCCCTGTCAATTTGCTGCGTCAAGACTGGTCTTAGCCCGGTATCGCTGGCGTTCGTCCGCAAGGTGAACGGCTTCGTAAATTCCGCACAGACCAGGACGGAGCTCTGAGTCAGCTTGGCCTTCAGAATCTCGACTACGTTTGTTGCTCTTCTGCCCAGCGCCAGTGTTTCCACTTCTTCAGCAGTTCGGTGAGCAGCTTCAAAAAGGCTGCGAATTCCAGTACAAATCGGAGGTACCACGAGGCCATGCCAAGGAACCTCTTGATGTCGCCGGTGCTCGTGGGTATCGGCATCTCTCTGATGGCTGCGCTTTTTTCGGGGGCCGTTTGAATACGCTGAATTACATAGACCAGGTATTTCAGCTTCCTCTTAATAAACTCGCATTTCTCCACGTTGATTCGCAAGTTGGCAGCTCTGAAACGACGGAACACCTCTCCTAGGTGAGCTAAGTGTGTCTTTCCGATGATGATGATGTCGTCTAAATACGCGATTGCGCGTGGCTTCATATCCGGGCCGATCACGCTATCTAGGGCTCGCTGGAACGTCGCAGGTGCTAAGTGTAGGCATGACCTTGCATTGGAAAAACCCCCAACTAGGCGACGTAAATGCCGCATACGCTCGGCTCGTGGCCTCGAGCGAATTTCGCCAATAGGCGTCGGGGCTAATGATATATCGGGCTTCGCGTAATCGGTCGAGGATGGCTTGAATTTTCGGTAGCGAGTAGGCGTCAGGTATCGACTTGCTGTTGAGATAGCGGAAGTCCATGCACATATGCCAGGTTTCGTTCTTCGTTCGTGCTAGGGTAATCGGTGAGTTGTACGGGCTCTTGGCGGGCTCGATTTGTCCATTTGCGATCAGTTTGTTAACCTCGGCGTTGATCACTGCTTGCATGGCTGGGTTGGGGGAGGCGTATCGGAGTGTGAACGCTCGGTCGTCCTTCATGACCATCTTATGCTCGGCGGTGGTGGTGACTCCCTGTAAATTCGCAAACTTGGGCAACTCCTGCTGGAGGAAACGCTCGATGCATCGCTGCTCGACCGCGGTATTTAATCGCGGACCCTCCGTTGCATTATGGTCGTGTCTTATGGTCCGTGGACTTTCGGGGAATGCATCGGTCATGCCACGCGCCGCCTTCGGTATCGTCTCAACTGCAGACTCCGCCGTAGGTGAACCTTCAAGCGGTACGGAGCTCTTCTTCAAGTTTTTTCGAACTCGCGCGCCAGGGTTTCAGCGATGAAACTTGTAGTCCATCGTGGCAGTGACTCGTCGGTCTGCGATGATGACGGTTGCGTTGATTCGGTTCTCTTCGAAGTGTAGGCCCGTGTCGTCGAATGATTACGTTGGGGACGACTGGTTGTAGGCTCATACAATGCGTTCATATCCTTACAGGCTTCGTTGTATGGTAGACATAGATTTCGGTGAATTTGAGGGGTTTGGTTCGTATAGCTGCATAGAGTGGCGTCTAAGGTAGCCTCGATGGGGAGTGAATTGCCGCATTCGACCTTCGGCGCAAAAGAGGGGCGTTTCTTTGTTATATCGTGGGCTTCGTTGTAGAGGGTCGATGTGGGGTGAGTTCGCTGACTTGGTTGGGTAGTAATATGCCCTTGCTTAGCAATGGGCCTACTTGGCGGCATTACGAGTTGTGGGCATGGTATATTTACTTGATTGGCGGACGTTACTGTTTGCGAGGCTGGTCGGTTCCGAGACCTATTTCCCCTCGCTGGTGGTGGGTTCCCCCGCAGTTTCACTGTCCAATAAACATGTTCAATAAGCATCCAATAAACATGTTATCTCTGGTTTAGCTGCATTTTCAATATTTAATATTATTTATTTACACATATTATTATTTATTTATATTTCACGCCTAATTTAAGCATTTATTGTCGAATTCTTTGACGGGATCAGGCAATTTGAGTCTAATCGGTTTCCCTGGTCTTTCATGGCGTGTCTACAGTTATAGGATTCTGTGTGAATTGTTTTGAAACCTTCACTAGTTTTTATTGTAGTCATCGTATAATTCCTCATAGGATTACTGTTCCTGTTCGGGTTCTGATTGCAAATTTTATTTTGCTCATTATTAGAAATGTTATTTTGGTTATAACTTCTCCTCTTATTATTGTACCCATTACCGAGGAATGACAAGTGTATTCACTTTGTCAAAATGTTTGCAACGCCCAGAAGCTTCAGAGACCTAACAAAGTATTCATGTTGTGAAGGCTTTTGCCCATTTCCTGGTGCTGGGGTATGCTCAGCGGTACCAGGCTCTGACTCACAAGAACTGTACGGTTAACTTTTTTCATTTAGTTTGCTTCATTTTGAGCTCGTTTATTATTTACAATTAAAAGCGAAGGTTACTTGTTCTCACTCTCTGGTCTGTTGTTAAATGCACTCAAATACATGCTTTTCTTCTTTTAAATTCTCCTCGGCACGGACAATTTGAAGCCCCCCGTCAAGGTTGCCTTTGGTCAACCTTACCGTATCCCGATCCAAACCATCTGTTCCTGACTGGGGTTCCCTTATCTCCCGTCGTCCGTCTAGTAGTTTACTTAATCCTATTCTCAATTCTTAACCCAACTTAGCCTATCACTCCCTCCTCAGAGACGAAGAACTTGTAAGGCCAACACGAAGGACGACTTTGGCTCATCACAATGTCTTGATCACTATCAAATTCCAAATCGATTTAAGCATGACATTCTGTCCTTCTGTATAATGTCCGATATACACATTCGCAGACTGGCCGCAAAACTGAAATTATCGACTTCAAACTTGGCAGAAACATTGGAAGTTCTTGCACACAGGTTAGTATTGAAAATCGGTCGAAGGACACGTCCACAGTAGCACGTAAACTGAGAACACCTCAATTCTTCAAAACTATATCAGATAAATGAACAAAAATTTTAGTGGGTGATTCTCTACTGCCTGTGCAGAGAGGAAAAAAATTGACCTCGCTTACCCGGCATATCAAAATTTATTTTTTTTTTCAATACTTTAAGGGTATACAAAAACAAGCTTCAGAAACTCTATAAAATATATAAACTCTTTGGCAATTTCAAACTAGGTATGTGCCTAAAAATGTCTGTCTGTCCGTCTGTCCACCTGCTCGTCTGCCTAACTGTGTAGTGTCTGTGGCAAACATTCTCCCACTCCCAAAAATGAAAATATCGCTTATAAAATTTGCAAAAGGTTTTGGAAGTGACGTAAACTTTTCAAAGAACATTCTTACGACGTCCACGCGGCAAAAATTTTCGCAAAAACCTCCCTTCCATATTATGGAGAATGAAAAGTTAATTCTTTTACATGTTTTGTCTTTTTTAGGGTAACGGAAAGGCTTTGTTCGCGTCCGAATATAACTTTCTTACTAGTTTTTGTTGTTGCTGTTTCTGTTATTGTAGTAATCATATGTATTGCTTATGTTGGTGGTGTTTTCGTTATGCTAGTATTTACCTGGACCGTTTTTTCGTATTCCAGCGCAATATTGATTGCTTCGAACAAAGTTTTCGGCTGTGCTGCAAACGCGAGTCCATTGCTAAAGATGGATGCATAAGTATCGTTAATATTTGTTCATAAACTTTTCTGCCCTGACCTTGCTCTTTGGTTTCCAGTTAAGCTAACTTGTTGTGTGATTAGGGTGAGTGTGGAATATAGTTGTGATACGGTTTTCTTTGATTTTAATTTACTTGCCAGTCCGGTTTTTAGCGCTTGTAATATTGCCGGGGCATTTTTTGCATAAGCGTGGTACGTACAGTAGAGTTTAATGTGCAATAAAAAAAGTATAATATTAATTGCGTTTTTTCCTTTCCCTGCAGTTTATTTTCAATGTTTTCCTTTCTTCACTTTTTGATGCCTAATTTTTTTATATAGGATGTAAATCTATCTATAGAGATAAATATCATGACATATAATCATCGATTCTTTCCATTTGAAGTACGTATGCTTTTAGTTAATTTGCTTTTATAAATTTAATTGAAATTTGTACTGTTGTAATGTTAAGCTTTTCTTTATGTGTGTATATTTAGGCATCTAATTATTTTATAAATTACAAATGTTACTATTATATGCGTAATGTGTATCATTGTAATCGAAGGAAAATTATAGACAGTTTTTGTGGATAATTTTTTACTATCGTAATATTTAAAATGTCCACATATTTCAATAGCTACATGTATGATGTAGTTATTATGAAGTATGTGTAGTTTTATATAGATTGCGAAATTATAGTCGTCAATATTCTTGATGTCTAGCGCTTTGTTTCGTCAAACTACTTTTCTAGAGCGTCGATTTCCACCTAATATCTCGATGAGTTGCGCCAAGGAATAGATTGCTGCACCTGATGTTTGAAGCATACCAACTTCTCCCAATTTTTGCACCGAGTTCCTTCTCTGTCTTTTTGGTTTGGCATTATAATGGTTTCAGTTTCTTTCCTCCTTTCCAGGCGTGTTAGATTTTTTTATATAACCAATTTTTCCGGCCTGCTTCTTGCATGCGAATATGTGTGCAATATTATTGGGCGGGCAAGTTATGGCAAAACAATGTCTGAATTCAAAAATTTAGAATGTTTGGTAAAATGCTCGGTTAGGGAATATCCACTTCGTTGATAACGTTCATTATCCAAAAGCTAAATTTAGCACAGCGCCGTCATCGTTTTGTTAAGAGTCCTAATAATTGAAATCGCCACAATGGCACGTCTGCAGTACTACGTAAAATGAGGACACCTCTATTTTTCAAAAATAATAATAAATCGGTTTTCTGTGCATTACTCATAAACACAAAATTTTGATGCCTACAAAGTTCCCACGCCTTTATAACAAAAACCGTGAACACATTTTCTATATATAAAAGCTCAAAAAAGTAGAAACTGTGCAAACTGAAGTAAGCGCGCATAGCAGCCCTATTTGTCAAAAAAGATAAAACTCGATACACTAATCTGCGTTGGAAAGGAGGTCTGAAGAATGTTGTGGCTCGCATTCTGCAAGTCAGTGTGTATTAGGTTGGTATGCTAATCTAGCTCCCAGCAGAGGAAGAAAGTCAGTATATTGTTGGAAGACAGAAACAAACCAGCTGAGGACCAACTACCCAAATGCCAAGAGACAAGCGACAAAGGCCGGAAGAAATATAAATCGTCTTAAATCTTGCACAAATGCGCGCAAACCTCTCGGAGCAGAAATTGAAAATAGTAAAAAGAAGTACTGGAAAGAATTGGGCGAAGACATAAACTACGATACTTGGGGCTTGCCATACAGAAGAATAAACAAGGAAGTTTGCCGAGGGAAGCCTATATCAGGAGTTACTACTGCCGCTTGAGCACAAAAGAACTGTGTGCAGCTATAAAACAGCAGTTCAGAGCTGCGATAGGTTTCGCAAGACCCTTGCTAGGGAATAAAATCCAGGCATCATTTGGAAAAGGAAAAAAGCATCGGGAATGCAACAATATAACTCGCTGGTAACAACCGGTCGGATTTACTACGGGATACGCACAACTTGTATCTCAGACTTGGCATGTTTCCGCAAATCAAGGAAAAGATAGCTCCCGATTTTGTTACAAAATCGCGGTAACCTATCGGCCACTTTTTTTCGTGTTTTTTGTTTTTTATATCTTCCGGTTTGTCTTTCCTTAATATAGATGCAGTTTACTTTTTAGTCATATCTCCTCTTAACGCTATGCTATTTGGCATACCCTCTCCTTCTAGTGCTAACGCCTAATATTCCGAATGGATCTGTTTGCTTGTCAGCGGCACTTACTTTCTGGGTCGTTCCGCCGTTGCCGTAAGCCGTGAGTGTATAGCTAAGATCTGCCTGTTTGTCACCATGTATTGGTACAGGGCCATAACTTACGTAAAGTTCTCGCGGATTGTATTATATATATTTGTGGCACTCGCCAAGACTTTGTTCATGGTGTCTAGCTTGCGCCCCAGTTTAGTGAAAGCCTGTTGCTGGTCTGTCCTTGACTTTATTGAGGTATTCCTTGTTAATTGCTGCATCTTCAGCAGCCATTTCAACATTTATTGGATTCATAATTGTTCTGCTGGGAAAGGTATATGTCACCTTTCCGTTTTTGGCAAACGGGTTGCCAAGCACCCTAGTTGCTATTTTGCTACTTATTGTTTGCTTGTTTATATTATGATTATAAATGAATGCATGTATTTTTAGGTATATGTATTTGTGTATGTGGCTAAGTATGTGTGTATATAGGTATGCATATGCGTTTGTGAGGCCGGGTTTAGTCGTTTGTTTGTCTACGCGTACATTTTAATTTAAGCAGAAATTCGTGTATGTTTGTGTGCGTAGTTATTATTTATTAATCTTTAGCTCTCCGTCTTGGGTGTTCGATGATGATTGACCAGTACAGCTTGAAGTTTTGTTGTTTTGCACTTTTCTTATGCTTATGCACTTGGATACCACTGAACGACCCGCAACTAACACAAGAAAGGGGCAACTCACAAAGAAGCAAACGAAGTCTGTTAACTTAGTTTTTATATTATTTATGCACGAAAGTAATTAAAACCACCGGTCGCTCACTTTAATATAATTTTTTTCCTATTTTTTACTAAAAATCTCCGCCCAAAATAATAAGTTTTATCAATCGTAATCGATAATGACGAAATGATGCGATCAGAAAAACATCCATGCAACGAACTCACATCGATGTATCATTCATTTATCACACACCATACATTACTTTCGTGAAACCATCGCACCATTAAACTTCAGTAGGGTTTCATATAAGACTGTACTTTTAAACTACAGTGTGAGTACATAGAAAAAATTTGTACATGTATATATATATAAAATGGGTACAATAAAAAAGATATTTATATGGCTAGTTGTTTTTGATGATAAACGTTAATTAAGTGAAGTGTTATTGGATGTCGATAATTACCGCACACGTCTACATATTCTCTCGGCACACCATAATACAGTTTTGCACCCAAAACGAAACGTTTTATGTAAAAATGAGTTTTTATGTTCCGTTAATACAAATTTTTAAACTATATTTTTCTTTCATTCCACAGATTTTAAGGCATGTTTTAGTTAACTTTTAAGGTAAATTTTTATATAATCTTAATACACATTTTACAATAGATTTTGAACGTCATTTTTAATGTATTTTATTCAATTTCAATGTATATATAAATATAGGAATTATATTGTGACAATTTGAAACAATTTTATTTATACGTTTTGTTTAGTTTCCTTTTATGCATATAATTTAGCTTAGTATTTAAACGATGTTTTTTCCAGCATTGCTGGTTCAGGATTCTCTCTGTCCTGTTAATTGAGCAGCTAATTCACCACAAACTTTTCCCAGAAAAATTCTCTGTTCTGCTGTGCTCTCTCGTCTGGGTTTCCCAGTTGCTTAGCCAGCATCCTGTGTATAGCATAGAACCGATTGCAGGAAGCAAAACCCCTCATTTTATTATAAAGACGGACTTTGGAGGTCAAACAATCTAAAATCACCGAGTTACCTATCGGATACCCACAGTTAGCAGTTAAATCGCAGTCAAGTAGCAGTTGAAAAATTTCGTCAGAAGTATTTAGCAAAGAGATTTGAGGTTTCAATAACACCAGAGGAAGGAGAGATATGGAAAGAAACATGTGAGTGATATATGGAGATTTTCCTTTTGTAGTTGACGAATTTCAAAAAATATTTAGGATTAGCAAGCAGTGAGGATTTTATTAACTGAAGGTATCTCCAATAACATTGTTGGTTGAGATAATTAAATCTATGCCTTGCAGTATAATCAATTTTTTGAACAACTTTGTTTTTCCTATTGTTGTAATATTTAATTCTCTTGTTAAACCATGGCGGGCACTTGCTTCGAAGATTAGGTTGCTTGAACGAAATCGCTCTTACATTACAACGGCTCCAATACAAAGGAGTGGTTCTACAGGAAATTTGGTATTGCTGGTGGTAAAAAACTTGTTGTGCTTTTCTTGTTCTTGTGATGTGTTGTTGTACAATAAACGATGATTGAAATGTTCCCGATATTTATTGAAGTGATTGGATGTGTAGACGGTATCCGCATTAATTTTCGTAAGACCACACACAATGAAATACGTTTCATAAATCGAGAAAGCAAGCATAGGCTAGATGGTAAGTTAACCTGTGTACAAATGTGTTTTTGCGTATACAAATATAAATATTTTATTCGTAAGGACGACCAAGTGAAAATCTTTTATTTTCCTGGATCAAGACAACTTACTTTGACGGCGATGTCGACGTTGGAAATTGAAACGAATGAATGAATGAGTGAATGAGTGAACAAGAACCTGCATATGTTTTGCACTCTCAAATTGAATTCTATTGAAATAAAAGATATAAAGAATAAATTCGCGTTAAGATGATTTGTGAAAATTAAAAAGTAAATTCGATTTAAAACGTTTTGTGAAAATTAAAAAGTTTTCTTTTATTTAAGTAACAAAAACGTCGAATTGATTTGCAATTCATTTAAAAATATTATACATTCTTCATAGGTAAATTCACAAGTTAATTATTAATATATTATATAAAATATAAATAATATTGTACATATTAAAATCCAAAGTTCAATATCAAAATGCAAAGTTTTTCTAAAAAATGAAGATATGAAATTATATGAAATTATTGCACTTCATTTTAGTTCGTCAAGCGCGCGCACATATTTAACCGACTACTTTTCTTGAAATAATGCACTCTTCCGCTACCCAATTTTCGGAAATTTTGCTTGCGGCGCAAAAACATTATCCATATGTAAAGTTGCTTATATTTTAGTCCTCACAATTCATGGGAAGTTTAGGCAATTCCGCAATTCTGTGCCAGGCAAAATATTTCATACAAAATCAATTATTTCTCTGTGCCAGGGAAATATGGTAATTTTTTTTATAAACAATGTAAAGGAAAAAAACCAGCTAACGGGTTTTAGCGAAAAATCAAACCACTTCACAAGTGCATATTCATATTCACACAATATATCAATTTTCCTTTTCAGATGTCAGAATACTAAGAGTAGTAGATTCCATATCTGGACGGAAGTATATTGCTTATGCGCTTTCAGTTAACAGTGGCGGTAGTGCGAGATGAAGAAAGTTTTGATTTTGTTATTGAATCGGGTGCTCTGATGTTAGCGGAAATATATTAGGTTTGCGAGAGGAATCTACGCGATATCAGTCAGTGGAAATTTGCCCTAAGCCACTTTAAGAGAAATGAAGAGCCGTGGAATACCATATAGACCTAGCGACACTAGTCAACATTAAGTTTCTCTCATTTTATATGCAATTTTAAGGCTATAAATTTCCAGGACAATTAGGAAAACATCGAAATACGTACGCACTATTTATAAAATTTTCTGTTTGTCTTTATTAAATAAAACACGTTTTCCCTAATGTATACAAGTAAAATATAATTTAATTATAATAAACTTAATAAACTTATTGCTTAGATACACCACAAAATTCTCCTTTAAAACCAATTAAACTGCCTGGGATTAGGCGTAAAGCGGGAGCACAGTCTTTGAATAATGGAACAAGGCATGTAAACTGTCCAATTCTTCGATAGCGATGTCTCATTTCATCTTCCTGCTTACGAAGGGGCATCGGTAGGTAGTTTGGTAGAGTTTATGTTAATATGACTATTCAATATCCCATATCCCATAATAAGTACCGTTGACGAGGTTGATTTTTTCAATATATTTATAAGCTGAAATTGGAAGCTGAAATCTGCCATACATACACATATGTTTATAACCGATAGCGCGATGCTTCCATCAATAAGTCAAGCGAAGTCAAGAAAAACGATTATTTAGATCATCATATCGACGGAAACTTGCTAGCTAATATCGAACGCAAAGACAGTAAAACTATCTTTTTCTTTTGGGTGTAAGATTCGTTAAATTAACAATTTGCTTTTTTAGATCTACTATCTTCAATTGGATTTGGATGAATCAATTGGGTGACAATAATTCATCAGCCAAATTGGACGTTGTTACTAAAAAACAACTTTTCGATGCTTATCGCAGATCCATTAATAACTACAATAAATATCGCAGGGTGCGGCTAATGTTTCGTATTTTAAAAATAAAACTTTTTTTTAAATTTTGTAACGTCCGTGTACAATATAGTGGTTCTGTCGGTCTGCTTTGACCAGTAATATCGTAATAGCGGCATGCCGTTATTTGATACCACGTTTTTTGCAAGAATAGCGGTTTGCCGTTATGCAAAGAGAAAGATGATTTTCTGGTGGGGAGTTGTGAAGGAACATCTGAAGTGAAAAGTTGTGTCCGAGATGAAGAAAAAAAAGAAAAAAAAGGCAAAACGCCATTGGAGTGTGGAAAAGAACGGAAAGCTGCACTGGTAAAGAATGGTGTTTAAAGAAATTAGCTAAGCAAATAAATAAACGCAATTGAAAAAAAAATTATTTGTAAAAAAAAAGAAAAACTCAAGAAGTTACTAATTAAAAGCTTTTGAATTAGAAGTTTAATTGTGTGCCGTGGGTAAGGATGGAGGCAGTGGCATCGACTTCATTCTCGTCATCAATGTAGATATAAATAGTAAGCTAAATTTAAGAAATTACCTATGGCTACCCACCGTAAATTTTTTTTAAACAAATTTTCATTTACAAGCCCAGCATAAACCAATGGATAAATAAAGAAATTCCAAATTGAATATTTTTATATATTTTCTCAAAGCCATGATCGGTGTTTACATCGTTAAAAACACAATAGGAATAAAAATTAGAATTAAAAGTGCTTGGCCAGAAATGCTTGGCTAAGCACTGAAGCGGGGCATGAGCGGGCGTACGCGCGAGTGAGGGTAGGGGGACTGGGAATGATGACTGACGGACTAAGAAGGGACCAACGAACGGCGTGCAGTACGGACAGCATACCGCACAAACGGACTTACACAGTGTGAACTCATTAAAGGTTTGATTGAACCTTTTCCTTTTTTACCCTATTTCAAGTTCAAATTTCTTGTTTTCATTTTAAAATTCGTTTTTGTGGTCATGCGGCTCAGCTTGCCCGTATAATTTTTGAACGCTCCACCGCGCAAAGCCCGCTATGCCCGTAACAATTTCATTAATAAAATAAATAAATATGCATCCATTCACATATCGAGTTTTTAGTAAAAAATTTCATACAGCAGGTTGAAACACGTGCCATAGAAAAATAAACAAAATAAAAATGTTGCGAGGAGGATTTTTCTGAGATTTTGTTTATTTTTATAGAATAAGTTGCAGCTTTTGTTCATTTTCATCGAAACTCCTGCAGATTTTTTCATTTTCATCGAAACTGCCGCAACTTTTGTTTAAACACGCATGGTCTCTTGCAAACGAGTGAAAAGAAGTTGAATAATTTTATTGACTTTTTTTAAGAAATAACTTTCCGTCTAAAAGCTTAAGAAGCTTAAGACGGCAACACATAACTTATACTAATGTGTTTTTTAAAGAGTGTTTTCATTTTTTTGCTGTGAACCAGCATTAGCAGCACGCACAATATTGTTATATTTTCCATATATATCGCCTATGCAGCGTGGAAGATACCAAACTCCGCTCCAACTCCGGCTTCTTCGAGAAAGACAAGTAAAACTGAACAAGAACATCTCATAAGATTCTCGATGTTTCTTGGACTCGCACTATAGACTGTCCGTTTTAAAAGTGGGTGCGTTTACACCGACTTGGGTAACAATCAAATCTCATTATCATTACAATTTATTTATAACTCATTTATTTAAAATTTATATAAGTTTATTGAATACTTAAGCCTAGCAAGGTTCTGCCTTGTTCTAGATGGCTGGACACTTCCTTAGATATTTATTGAATCTCTTGTCAAATTTCTTTTCTTGCTTTACGCTCAAATCTTCAATTAAAAATTTAGCTTTATAGTCTTTATATTTGGAATTTTAAATTTTCTACATCTTTTGGATGTTCAGCTACAACCTTTCCAAAGTAGCAGTCCATGTAGGTTTTGTATTGGTATGTCAGGATCTTCATGTTCCTCTTGCTTTTCCTTTTTGATAACTGACTCCTGATTTGCGTTAGCATTTTCCTTCTTCTGTGAAATACCTTTAAGTAGGTTTGTCCATCTACGTTAAGCTTTCGTTTCTTCCGTTTCTTTTCAATCAATCCCTGCTTGCTAACATTTTGCTGGATCGGTTGTCCGACATCAGGCGGATTTGCATTCTGCTTGCCTTTTTTTATTTTCGCCAACCGATTTCGGAGAATCGTTAATATTTTTCTTACTTCATGATATGCTGCCAGACTGCTCTCTTTCCACAATGTTTTTAACAGTATGCTCTTGAGCACTTGCATCGTTTTCTTTAGCCAGCATTTCCTTAAGCACTGGAAGCATCAGACAGTGTCTGTTTTCTTGTCACTTTCACATTTTCTAGTATTTCTCATGGAGGTTCTGCAATTTTAGAGATATTCTCATGCAATTATCAACAGATCTCCGAAACTTTGACTTCTTCCTTGGCACATTCTTACAATTTTGCAATCGTTGGAAAATTTCACGTGCCTGGGTGCTTAAAATAAGTTCATGTCGAAATGGAAATATCCATCTAAGCATCCTACTTCTTTACCCTTGCGTATATAATCTTTTTCACGAAAATTTTTTTGACATTCCAGACATTTGACAAGAGACATTTTTTGTGCGTTTATTGCATTTGGTGTGGTCATGTTTTTCTGCGACCTCTTTTTAGGGGATTGCCACAATAATTACAAATAAAAAACACCATTTCATTCAATTTATTTGACTTTTCAAGGCTTAACTTAAACAAATAGACGTGCTGCGCACTGAAGTAGAAAAAGAAAGACCATTCGTCATTTTCCATCTCCTTTTGTCACTCAAATGCTTCTTTACAAAACCACTAAAGAATGACAATTAATTTTAAATATTTTATTATTATTGTATGAACTGGCAAGAAATAACTAAAATTGTTGCTTGTTCCAAAAACTCACTTTTATCTTTTCTTTCTTCTTTTGCTTCAAAAAATAATTTTTAAAAACATTTTTTACTTTAGAATTTTTATTCTTCTTCATTAACGTTTATGTAAAAAACGCTAAATTTATAATTTTTCTTTAGCAACGCTTACAAGGTGTGTATAACTTATTTTGCATTATGAGTGGCACATAACAAAAACAGATTGTGAGACACCAAAAAGAAATTTCATTCATCATAAAAAGACAAAAAAAGTATTCATTTGTAATGAAAAAAAAAACCAAAAAAATATTCTTTACAATGCAAAGAATTATAAGTGATATTCATTCATAATGAAAAAGTTTAAAAAATATGTCTTGAACATGTGTCAGGAGAGGAGGAAGCTACGATCTTTCAGTGACCTCCATCTCACATTGCGGTTTTCAAAGAAAAATATACAAGTTGATTCCAACTATTTACAAATACTTAAAACTGTACTTACTGGACAGGCCCTCTTCCTTAGATATAGCCTCGGAGGATTTTTTACAACTTTGTTGCCAAAGCTTGACAAGCGGTTGTGCGATTTTGTGGCATGGTTGTTGCCTATTACATAGTGCGTTGATTAGCTGTTCCTCGATTTCAAATCACTGTAACTTTATTTTCCTATGGAAATTTCTTTAGTAAAAGCAAATAACTACTGCATAGTATTAACTAACAATTTTTAATATAAGATTAACGGTGTTGGGAAACTCTTGTGCTCATCTCAAATACTAACGAACTGATCGTTGGCGCAATGGATGGTGGAAATTCAAAGAATACTTTGACGATTAACGGGATAAATTAGATCCAAATACATCGGTGAGTGGATATCTTCGTATTAACCGTGCATTTAAATCTCTGCTTAAGCAAATGTATCTATAAATTCCAAATAAATTGAGTTCGCGTAAGCAGAAGTCCATAATCTCTAGACTCTATAGAGTGAGACTATGCTTATGCACACTCAATTAATTGGATAATTTATGTGTTTTGAAATTTCTTAATTCGATAATTGATTTCATGTTATATTTATGCTAAGATAATAGCAAAAATTTGTTTGCCAATTAAAGATCGATTTGTTTTTCTTTTTTTAAGACACCACAGCAGTATAGGACTCGCCTAATATTTCATGTATTATTTAAAACTTTGAATCTTTTAAGTTTTACTATAAAAATTCGAACTTATTAATAATATTATTATATAAACCATACGGTTACGTTCTGTTTCCACGAAAATACGTTACTGTTTTGATTGTCAAAAATGATGCACGCACAAATTTTAAAAGTTTGCCAAAATTTTACTTTCGCGCACAACGCAAGGCCAGTTCATCTACATTGAAATACACACAATCACTTGTCTTTTGACACAACGCACAACGCTGCGAAAGCTGTGTTTGTGTCAAGACTGGCACCGGAAACATCGGTAGATAATATAAAAAGCTATCTGGCGGCGAAAGTTCCATCAGTCAACTTGAAGCGCGTTAGCATTTTCAAATTGGCTCCTTCTCAACCGAGAGGAATATCTTCATTTAAAATACTAGTTCCGACTGAAAACAGTGAAATATTGTTAAATAAACCAGTGGCCAGTAGGATTCTTAATTAAGGTATTTATTCCTAGGGATCGACTCCGTCATACCAATGCTGTAGGCCTGTCGC